>JAYKKM010000346.1:325000-427924 GCA_035772405.1 Chrysogorgia sp. JL179-B06
GAGACACACAGAGACACACAGAGACACACAGAGACACGTAGAGACACACAGAGACACACAGAGACACGCAGAGACACACAGAGACACACAGAGACATACCGAGACACACATAGACACATAGAGACACACAGAGACACACAGAGACACACATAGACACACAGAGAGACACAGAGAGACACACAGAGACATAGAGACACAGAGAGACACATAGAGACACATAGAGACACATAGAGACACAGAAAGATATAGAAAGACATAGCTCTCTATGTCATTATATATATTACATATTATATATATATATTATATATATTATATTATATTATATTATATATATATATTATATATATATATTATATATTATATATATATATATTATATATTATATATATATTATACAGAGAGAGACAGAGAGAGAAACGCAGAGACACATAGAGAGACAAAGAGACACATAGAGACACAGAGACACACAGAGACACACAGAGAGATACAGAGAGACACACAGAGACACACAGAGACACACAGAGACACAGACACGTAGAGACACACAGAGACACACAGAGACACACAGAGACACACAGAGACATAGAGACACATAGAGACACATAGAGACACATAGAGACACACAGAGAGACACAGAGAGACAGAGACACACAGAGACACACAGAGACACACAGAGACACACAGAGACACACAGAGACACACAGAGACACACAGAGACACACATAGACACACAGAGACAGAGACACACAGAGAGACACGAAGACCACGAGACACACAGAGACACACAGAGACACACAGAGACACACAGAGACACACAGAGACACCTAGAGACACAACGATATACACAGAGTCACACAGAGACACACAGAGACACACAGAGACACGCAGACACACAGAGACACACAGAGACACACAGAGACACACAGAGACACACAGAGACACACAGAGACACACGTAGACACACGTCGACACACAGAGACACACAGAGACACACAGAGACACAACGAGACACACAGAGACATAGAAAGACATAGAGACACATAGAGACACACAGAGACACACAGAGAAACACAGAGACACACAGAGACAGAGACACACAGAGACACACATAGACACACAGAGACACACACAGAGCCACACACACAGACACACAGAGACATACAGAGACACACAGAGACACACAGAGACACGCAGAGACATACAGAGACACACAGAGACACCCAGAGACACGCAGAGACACACAGAGACACACAGAGACACACAGACACACAGCGACACACATAGACACACAGAGACACACAGAGACACACATAGACACACAGAGACAGAGACACACAGAGAGACACGGAGACCACGAGACACACAGAGACACACAGAGACACACAGAGACACACAGAGACACCTAGAGACACAACGATACACAGAGTCACATAGAGACACACAGAGACACACAGAGACACGCAGATACACACAGAGACACACAGAGACACACAGAGACACACAGAGACATAGAGAGAGATGGAGAGACACAGAGCGACATAGAGAGACACACAGAGACACACAGAGACACACAGAGACACGTAGACACACGTCGTCACACAGAGACACACAGAGACACACAGAGACACAAAGAGACACACAGAGACACACAGAGACATAGAAAGACATAGAGACACATAGAGACACACAGAGACACACAGAGAAACACAGAGACACACAGAGACAGAGACACACAGAGACACACAGAGACACACACAGAGCCACACACACAGACACACAGAGACATACAGAGACACACAGAGACACCCAGAGACACGCAGAGACACACAGAGACACACAGAGACACACAGAGACACACAGAGACACACAGAGACACACAGAGACACACAGAGACACACATAGATACACAGAGACAGAGACACACCGAGAGACACGGAGACCACGAGACACACAGAGACACACAGAGACACACAGAGACACACAGAGACACCTAGAGACACAACGATACACAGAGTCACATAGAGACACACAGAGACACACAGAGACACGCAGATACACACAGAGACACACAGAGACACCCAGAGACACACAGAGACATAGAGAGAGATGGAGAGACACAGAGCGACATAGAGAGACACACAGAGACACACAGAGACACACAGAGACACGTAGAGACACACAGAGACACACAGAGACACGCAGAGACACACAGAGACACACAGAGACATACCGAGACACACATAGACACATAGAGACACACAGAGACACACAGAGACACACATAGACACACAGAGAGGCACAGAGAGACACACAGAGACATAGAGACACAGAGAGACACATAGAGACACATAGAGACACATAGAGACACAGAAAGATATAGAAAGACATAGCTCTCTATGTCATTATATATATTACATATTATATATATATATATTATATATATATTATATTATATTATATTATATATATATATTATATATATATATTATATATTATATATATATATATTATATATTATATATATATTATACAGAGAGAGACAGAGAGAGAAACGCAGAGACACATAGAGAGACAAAGAGACACATAGAGACACAGAGACACACAGAGACACACACAGAGATACAGAGAGACACACAGAGACACACAGAGACACACAGAGACACACAGAGACACACGTAGAATCACAGAGACACACAGAGACACACAGAGACACACAGAGACATAGAGACACATAGAGATACATAGAGACACATAGAGACACACAGAGAGACACAGAGAGACAGAGACACACAGAGACACACAGAGACACACAGAGACACACAGAGACACACAGAGACACACAGAGACACACAGAGACACACAGAGACACACATAGACACACAGAGACAGAGACACACAGAGAGACACGGAGACCACGAGACACACAGAGACACACAGAGACACACAGAGACACACAGAGACACCTAGAGACACAACGATATACACAGAGTCACACAGAGACACACAGAGACACACAGAGACACGCAGATACACACAGAGACACACAGAGACACACAGAGACACACAGAGACACACAGAGACACACAGAGACACACGTAGACACACGTCGACACACGTCGACACACAGAGACACACAGAGACACAAAGAGACACACAGAGACATAGAAAGACATAGAGACACATAGAGACACACAGAGACACACAGAGAAACACAGAGACACACAGAGACAGAGACACACAGAGACACACATAGACACACAGAGACACACACAGAGCCACACACACAGACACACAGAGACATACAGAGACACACAGAGACACCCAGAGACACGCAGAGACATACAGAGACACACAGAGACACCCAGAGACACGCAGAGACACACAGAGACACACAGAGACACACAGAGACACACAGCGACACACATAGACACACAGAGACACACAGAGACACACATAGACACACAGAGACAGAGACACACAGAGATACACGGAGACCACGAGACACACAGAGACAGACATAGACACACAGAGACACACAGAGACACACAGAGACACCTAGAGACACAACGATACACACAGAGTCACACAGAGACACACAGAGACACACAGAGACACGCAGATACACACAGAGACACACAGAGACACACAGAGACACACAGAGACATAGAGAGAGATGGAGAGACACAGAGCGACATAGAGAGACACACAGAGACACACAGAGACACACAGAGACACCTAGAGACACAACGATACACAGAGTCACATAGAGACACACAGAGACACACAGAGACACGCAGATACACACATAGACACACAGAGACACACAGAGACACACAGAGACATAGAGAGAGATGGAGAGACACAGAGCGATATAGAGAGACACACAGAGACACACAGAGACACACAGAGACACGTAGAGACACACAGAGACACACAGAGACACACAGAGACACACAGAGACACACAGAGACACACATAGACACATAGAGACACACAGAGACACACAGAGACACACATAGACACACAGAGAGACACAGAGAGACACACAGAGACATAGAGACACAGAGAGACACATAGAGACACATAGAGACACATAGAGACACAGAAAGATATAGAAAGACATAGCTCTCTATGTCATTATATATATTACATATTATATATATATATATTATATATATATTATATTATATTATATTATATATATATATTATATATATATATTATATATTATATATATATATATTATATATTATATATATATTATACAGAGAGAGACAGAGAGAGAAACGCAGAGACACATAGAGAGACAAAGAGACACATAGAGACACAGAGACACACAGAGACACACAGAGAGATACAGAGAGACACACAGAGACACACAGAGACACACAGAGACACACGTAGAATCACAGAGACACACAGAGACACACAGAGACACACAGAGACATAGAGACACATAGAGACACATAGAGACACATAGAGACACACAGAGAGACACAGAGAGACAGAGACACGCAGAGACACACAGAGACACACAGAGACACACAGAGACACACAGAGACACACAGAGACACACAGAGACACACAGAGACACACATAGACACACAGAGACAGAGACACACAGAGAGACACGGAGACCACGAGACACACAGAGACACACAGAGACACACAGAGACACACAGAGACACACAGAGACACCTAGAGACACAACGATATACACAGAGTCACACAGAGACACACAGAGACACACAGAGACACGCAGATACACACAGAGACACACAGAGACACACAGAGACACACAGAGACACACAGAGACACACAGAGACACACGTAGACACACGTCGACACACAGAGACACACAGAGACACACAGAGACACAAAGAGACACACAGAGACATAGAAAGACATAGAGACACATAGAGACACACAGAGACACACAGAGAAACACAGAGACACACAGAGACAGAGACACACAGAGACACACATAGACACACAGAGACACACACAGAGCCACACACACAGACACACAGAGACATACAGAGACACACAGAGACACCCAGAGACACGCAGAGACATACAGAGACACACAGAGACACCCAGAGACACGCAGAGACACACAGAGACACACAGAGACACACAGAGACACACAGCGACACACATAGACACACAGAGACACACAGAGACACACATAGACACACAGAGACACAGAGACACACAGAGAGACACGGAGACCACGAGACACACAGAGACAGACAGAGACACACAGAGACACACAGAGACACACAGAGACACCTAGAGACACAACGATACACACAGAGTCACACAGAGACACACAGAGACACACAGAGACACGCAGATACACACAGAGACACACAGAGACACACAGAGACACACAGAGACATAGAGAGAGATGGAGAGACACAGAGCGACATAGAGAGACACACAGAGACACACAGAGACACACAGAGACACACAGAGACACGTAGAGACACACAGAGACACACAGAGACACACAGAGACACACCGAGACACACATAGAGACATAGAGACACACAGAGACACACAGAGACACACATAGACACACATAGAGACACAGAGAGACAAACAGAGACATAGAGACACAGAGAGACACATAGAGACACATAGAGACACATAGAGACACAGAAAGATATAGAAAGACATAGCTCTCTATGTCATTATATATATTACATATTATATATATATTATATATATTATATTATATTATATTATATTATATATATATATTATATATATATATTATATATTATATATATATATTATATATTATATATATATTATACACACAGAGACAGAGAGAGAAACGCAGAGACACACAGAGACAGAGACACACAGAGAGACACGGAGACCACGAGACACACAGAGACACACAGAGACACACAGAGACACAGAGAGACACAGAGAGACACAGAGACACACAGAGAGATACAGAGAGACACACAGAGACACACAGAGACACACAGAGACACACGTAGACTCACAGAGACACACAGAGACATAGAGACACATAGACACACATAGAGACACATAGAGACACACAGAGAGGCACAGAGAGACAGAGACACACAGAGACACTCAGAGACACACAGAGACACACAGAGACACACAGAGACACACAGAGACACACAGAGACACACAGAGACACACATAGACACACAGAGACAGAGACACACAGAGAGACACGGAGACCACGAGACACACAGAGACACACAGAGACACACAGAGACACCTAGAGACACAACGATATACACAGAGACACACAGAGACACACAGAGACACACAGAGACACGCAGATACACACAGAGACACACAGAGACACACACAAAGACACACAGAGACATAGAGAGAGATGGAGAGACACAGAGCGACATAGAGAGACACACAGAGACACACAGAGACACACAGAGACACGCAGATACACACAGAGACACAGAGACACACACAGAGACACACAGAGACATAGAGAGAGATGGAGAGACTCCGAGCGACATAGAGAGACACACAGAGACACACAGAGACACACAGAGACACGCAGATACACACAGAGACACAGAGACACACACAGAGACACACAGAGACATAGAGAGAGATGGAGAGACTCCGAGCGACATAGAGAGACACACAGAGACACACAGAGACACACAGAGACATGTAGAGACACACAGACACACAGAGACACACAGAGACACACAGAGACACACAGAGACACACAGAGACACACCGAGACACACATAGACACATAGAGACACACACAGACACACAGAGACACACATAGACACACAGAGAGACACACAGAGACACACAGAGACATAGAGACACAGAGAGACACATAGAGACACATAGAGATACAGAAAGATATAGAAAGACATAGCTCTCTATGTCATTATATATATTATATATTATATATATATATTATATACATATTATATTATATTATATATATATATTATATATATATATTATATATTATATATATATTATATATTATATATATATTATACACAGAGAGACAGAGAGAGAAACACAGAGACACACAGAGAGACAGAGAGACACATAGAGACACAGAGAGACACAGAGACACACAGAGAGACACACAGAGACACACAGAGACACACAGAGACACACAGAGACACACAGAGACACACGTAGACACACAGAGACACACAGAGACACACAGAGACACACAGAGACATAGAGAGACATAGAGACACATAGAGACACATAGAGACACACAGAGAGACACAGAGAGACAGAGACACACAGAGACACACAGAGACACAGAGACACACAGAGACACACAGAGACATAGCCAGAGATGGAGAGACACATAGCGACATAGAGAGACACACAGAGACACACAGAGACACACAGAGACACACAGAGACACGTAGAGACACACAGAGACACACAGAGACACACAGAGACACACAGAGACACACCGAGACACACATAGACACATAGAGACACACAGAGACACACATAGACACACAGAGAGACACAGAGAGACACACAGAGACATAGAGACACAGAGAGACACATGGAGACACATAGAGACACATAGAGACACAGAAAGATATAGAAAGACATAGCTCTCTATGTCATTATTTATATTACATATTATATATATATATTATATATATATTATATTATATTATATTATATATATATATTATATATATATATTATATATTATATATATATATTATATATTATATATATATTATACACAGAGAGACACAGAGACATAGAGACACATATAGACACATAGAGACACACAGAGAGACACAGAGAGACAGAGACACACAGAGACACACAGAGACACACAGAGACACACAGAGACACACAGAGACACACAGACACACAGAGACAGAGACACACAGAGAGACACGGAGACCACGAGACACACAGATACACACAGAGACACACAGAGACACACAGAGACACACAGAGACACCTAGAGACACAACGATACACACAGAGTCACACAGAGACACACAGAGACACACAGAGACACACAGAGACACGCAGATACACACAGAGACACACAGAGACACACAGAGACACACAGAGACACACGTAGAATCACAGAGACACACAGAGACACACAGAGACACACAGAGACATAGAGACACATAGAGACACATAGAGACACATAGAGACACACAGAGACACACAGAGACACACAGAGACACACAGAGACACACAGAGACACACGTAGACACACAGCTGCCTGAAGAAATACCCCGAACCACTACTATTTTGGCAACCTTCAAAGCCAAACTTAAAGAATATTACTACTCTGCTGTTCTCTCTACGTACGACTTCGAAGACCTGGAAAACTTACTTCTGCACAAGAGCTCACACGATAGGGCGTCCCGCTCCACGTGCGGACCTAATTTACGAATTCCTTTTTCTCCTAGAGACACAGAGAGACACATAGAGACACATAGAGACACAGAAAGATATAGAGACACAGAGACACACAGACACACACAGAGACACACAGAGACCCACAGAGACACGCAGAGACACACATAGAGAAAGAGACACACAGAGAGATATAGAGAGACATAGAGAGACACAAAGAGACAAACAGATACAAACAGAGAGACAGAGAGACACATAGAGAGACAGAGAGACACATAGAGACACAGAGAAACACAGAGAGACACAGATAGAGACACAGAGACATACAGAAACACACAAAGGAACACAGAGACACAGACAAGCACAGACAGAGACAGAGACCGACAAACACTTAGAGACACACAGAGACACACAGACACACAGACAGACAGAGAGAGACACAGAGAGACACATGGAGACACAGGGAGACACACATAGACACATCGAGACATAGAGACACACAGAGACACACAGAGACACACACAGAGAAACACAGAGAGAAACACAGAGACACATAGAGAGACAGAGACACACATAGAGACACACAGAGACACACAGAGACACACAGAGACACACGTAGACACACGGAGACACAGAGAGACACACGGAGACACACAGAGACACACAGAGACACAAAGAGACACACAGAGACACACAGAGACACACACAGAGCCACACACAGAGACACAGAGACACACAGAGAGACACACAGAGACACACAGAGACACACAGAGACACACAGAGACACGCAGAGACACGCAGAGACACACAGAGACACACAGAGACACACATAGACACACAGAGACAGAGACACACAGAGAGACACGGAGACCACGAGACACACAGAGACACACAGAGACACACAGAGACACACAGAGACACCTAGAGACACAACGATATACACAGAGTCACACAGAGACACACAGAGACACACAGAGACACGCAGATACACACAGAGACACAGAGACACACACAGAAACACACAGAGACATAGAGAGAGATGGAGAGACTCCGAGCGACATAGAGAGACACACAGAGACACACAGAGACACACAGAGACATGTAGAGACACACAGAGACACACAGAGACACACAGAGACACACAGAGACACACAGAGACACACCGAGACACACATAGACACATAGAGACACACACAGACACACAGAGACACACATAGACACACAGAGAGACACAGAGAGACACACAGAGACATAGAGACACAGAGAGACATAGAGACACAGAGAGACACATAGAGACACATAGAGACACATAGAGACACATAGAGACACAGAAAGATATAGAAAGACATAGCTCTCTATGTCATTATATATATTATATATTATATATATATATTATATACATATTATATTATATTATATATATATATTATATATATATATATTATATATTATATATATATATTATATATTATATATATATTATACACAGAGAGACAGAGAGAGAAACACAGAGACACACAGAGAGACAGAGAGACACATAGAGACACAGAGAGACACAGAGACACACAGAGAGACACACAGAGACACACAGAGACACACAGAGACACACAGAGACACACAGAGACACACGTAGACACACAGAGACACACAGAGACATAGAGACACATAGAGACACATAGAGACACATAGAGACACACAGAGAGACACAGAGAGACAGAGACACACAGAGACGCACAGAGACACACAGAGACACACAGAGACATAGCCAGAGATGGAGAGACACAGAGCGACATAGAGAGACACACAGAGACACGCAGAGACACACAGAGACACACAGAGACACGTAGAGACACACAGAGACACACAGAGACACACAGAGACACACCGAGACACACATAGACACATAGAGACACACAGAGACACACATAGACACACAGAGAGACACAGAGAGACACACAGAGACATAGAGACACAGAGAGACACATGGAGACACATAGAGACACATAGAGACACAGAAAGATATAGAAAGACATAGCTCTCTATGTCATTATTTATATTACATATTATATATATATATTATATATATATTATATTATATTATATTATATTATATATATATATTATATATATATATTATATATTATATATATATATTATATATTATATATATATTATACACAGAGAGACACAGAGACATAGAGACACATAGAGACACATAGAGACACATAGAGACACACAGAGAGACACAGAGAGACAGAGACACACAGAGACACACAGAGACACACAGAGACACACAGAGACACACAGAGACACACAGAGACACACAGAGACACACAGAGACACACAGAGACACACAGAGACAGAGACACACAGAGAGACACGGAGACCACGAGACACACAGAGACACACAGAGACACACAGAGACACACAGAGACACACAGAGACACCTAGAGACACAACGATACACACAGAGTCACACAGAGACACACAGAGACACGCAGATACACACAGAGACACACAGAGACACACAGAGACACACAGAGACACACGTAGAATCACAGAGACACACAGAGACACACAGAGACACACAGAGACATAGAGACACATAGAGACACATAGAGACACATAGAGACACACAGAGAGACACAGAGAGACAGAGACACACAGAGACACACAGAGACACACAGAGACACACAGAGACACACAGAGACACACAGAGACACACATAGACACACAGAGACAGAGACACACAGAGAGACACGGAGACCACGAGACACACAGAGACACACAGAGACACACAGAGACACACAGAGACACACAGAGACACCTAGAGACACAACGATACACACAGAGTCACACAGAGACACACAGAGACACACAGAGACACGCAGATACACACAGAGACACACAGAGACACACAGAGACATAGAGAGAGATGGAGAGACACAGAGCGACATAGAGAGACACACAGAGACACACAGAGACACGTAGAGACACACAGAGACACACAGAGACACACAGAGACACACAGAGACACACAGAGACACACATAGTACCATAGAGACACACACAGACACACAGAGACACACATAGACACACAGAGAGACACAGAGAGACACACAGAGACATAGAGACCAGAGAGACACATAGAGACACATAGAGACACATAGAGACACAGAAAGATATAGAAAGACATAGCTCTCTATGTCATTATATATATTATATATTATATATATATATTATATATATATTATATTATATTATATATATATATTATATATATATATTATATATTATATGTATATATTATATATTATATATATATTATACACAGAGAGACAGAGAGAGAAACACAGAGACACACAGAGAGACAGAGAGACACATAGAGACACAGAGAGACACAGAGACACACAGAGACACACACAGAGACACACAGAGACACACAGAGACACACAGAGACACACAGAGACACACAGAGACACACGTAGACACACAGCTGCCTGAAGAAATACCCCGAACCACTACTATTTTGGCAACCTTCAAAGCCAAACTTAAAGAATATCACTACTCTGCTGTTCTCTCTACGTACGACTTCGAAGACCTGGAAAACTTACTTCTGCACAAGAGCTCACACGATAGGGCGTCCCGCTCCACGTGCGGACCTAATTTACGAATTCCTTTTTCTCCTAGAGACACAGAGAGACACATAGAGACACATAGAGACACAGAAAGATATAGAGACACAGAGACACACAGACACACAGACACACACAGAGACACACAGAGACCCACAGAGACACGCAGAGACACACATAGAGAAAGAGACACACAGAGAGATATAGAGAGACATAGAGAGACACAAAGAGACAAACAGATACAAACAGAGAGACAGAGAGACACATAGATAGACAGAGAGACACATAGAGACACAGAGAAACACAGAGAGACACAGATAGAGACACAGAGACATACAGAAACACACAAAGGAACACAGAGACACAGACAAGCACAGACAGAGACAGAGACCGACAAACACTTAGAGACACACAGAGACACACAGACACACAGACAGACACAGAGAGACACAGAGAGACACATGGACACACATAGACACATCGAGACATAGAGACACACAGAGACACACAGAGACACACACAGAGAAACACAGAGAGAAACACAGAGACACATAGAGAGACAGAGAGACACATAGAGACACACAGAGACACACAGAGACACACGTAGACACACGGAGACACAGAGAGACACACGGAGACACACAGAGACACACAGAGACACAAAGAGACACACAGAGACACACAGAGACACACACAGAGCCACACACAGAGACACAGAGACACACAGAGAGAGAGACAGAGACACACAGAGACACACAGAGACACGCAGAGACACGCAGAGACACACAGAGACACACAGAGACACACATAGACACACAGAGACAGAGACACACAGAGAGACACGGAGACCACGAGACACACAGAGACACACAGAGACACACAGAGACACACAGAGACACCTAGAGACACAACGATATACACAGAGTCACACAGAGACACACAGAGACACACAGAGACACGCAGATACACACAGAGACACACAGAGACACACAAAGACACACAGAGACATAGAGAGAGATGGAGAGACACACAGAGACACACAGAGACACAGAGACACACAGAGACACAAAGAGACACACAGAGACACACCGAGACACACATAGACACATAGAGACACACACAGACACACAGAGACACACATAGACACACAGAGAGACACAGAGAGACACACAGAGACATAGAGACACAGAGAGACACATAGAGGCACATAGAGACACATAGAGACACAGAAAGATATAGAAAGACATAGCTCTCTATGTCATTATATATATTATATATTATATATATATATTATATACATATTATATTATATTATATATATATATTATATATATATATTATATATTATATATATATATTATATATTATATATATATTATACACAGAGAGACAGAGAGAGAAACACAGAGACACACAGAGAGACAGAGAGACACATAGAGACACAGAGACACACAGAGACACACAGAGAGACACACAGAGACACACAGAGACACACAGAGACACACGTAGACACACAGAGACACACAGAGACACACAGAGACACACAGAGACATAGAGAGACATAGAGACACATAGAGACACATAGAGACACACAGAGAGACACAGAGAGACAGAGACACACAGAGACACACAGAGACACACAGAGACACACAGAGACACACAGAGACATAGCCAGAGATGGAGAGACACAGAGCGACATAGAGAGACACGCAGAGACACACAGAGACACACAGAGACACGTAGAGACACACAGAGACACACAGAGACACACAGAGACACACAGAGACACACCGAGACACACATAGACACATAGAGGCACACAGAGACACACATAGACACACAGAGAGACACAGAGCGACACACAGAGACATATAGACACAGAGAGACACATGGAGACACATAGAGACACATAGAGACACAGAAAGATATAGAAAGACATAGCTCTCTATGTCATTATATATATTACATATTATATATATATATTATATATATATTATATTATATTATATTATATATATATATTATATATATATATTATATATTATATATATATATTATATATTATATATATATATTATATATTATATATATATTATACACAGAGAGACAGAGAGAGAACACAGAGACACATAGAGAGACAAAGAGACACATAGAGACACAGAGTGACACAGAGACACACAGAGAGATACAGAGAGACACACAGAGACACACAGAGACACACGTAGACTCACAGAGACACACAAAGACACACAGAGACACACAGAGACATAGAGACACATAGAGACACATAGAGACACATAGAGACACACAGAGAGACACAGAGAGACACAGAGACACACAGAGACACACAGAGACACACAGAGACACACAGAGACACACAGAGACACACAGAGACACACATAGACACACAGAGACAGAGACACACAGAGAGACACGGAGACCACGAGACACACAGAGACACACAGAGACACACAGAGACACACAGAGACACCTAGATACACAACGATACACACAGAGTCACACAGAGACACACAGAGACACACAGAGACACACAGAGACACGCAGATACACACAGAGACACACAGAGACACACAGAGACATAGAGAGAGATGGAGAGACACAGAGCGACATAGAGAGACACACAGAGACACACCGAGACACGTAGAGACACACAGAGACACACAGAGACACACAGAGACACACCGAGACACACATAGTACCATAGAGACACACACAGACACACAGAGACACACATAGACACACAGAGAGACACAGAGGGACAACCAGAGACATAGAGACACAGAGAGACACATAGAGACACAGAGAGACACATAGAGACACAGAAAGATATAGAAATACATAGCTATTATACACAGAGAGACAGAGAGAGAAACACAGAGATACACAGAGAGACAGAGAGACACATAGAGAGACAGAGACACACAGAGACACACAGAGACACACACAGAGACACACAGAGACACACAGAGACACACAGAGACACACAGAGACACACAGAGACACACAGAAACACACGTAGACACACAGAGACACACAGAGACACACAGAGATACACAGAGACATAAAGAGACATAGAGACACATAGAGACACATAGAGACACACAGAGAGACACAGAGAGACAGAGATTAACAGAGACACACAGAGACACACAGAGACATACAGAGACACACAGAGACACACAGAGACACACAGAGGCACATAGAGACATAGAGAGAGATGGAGAGACACGGAGAGACACAGAGCGACATATAGAGAAACACAGAGACACACAGAGACACACAGAGACACGTAGAGACACACAGAGACACACAGAGACACACAGAGACACACAGAGACACACAGAGCCACAGAGAGAGACACAGAGACATAGAGACACATAGAGACACAGAGAGACACATAGAGACACATAGAGACACAGAAAGATATAGAGACACAGAGAGACACACAGAGACATACAGACACACACAGAGACACACAGAGACCCACAGAGACACGCAGAGACACACATAGAGAAAGAGACACACAGAGAGATATAGAGAGACATAGAGAGACACAAAGAGACAAACAGAGAGACAGAGAGACACATAGAGAGACAGAGAGACACATAGAGACACACAGAAACACAGAGAGACACAGATAGAGACACACAAAGGAACACAGAGACACAGACAAGCACAGACAGAGACAGAGACCGACAAACACTTAGAGACACACAGAGACACACAGACACACAGAGACACACAGAGACACCTAGAGACACAACGATATACACAGAGTCACACAGAGACACACAGAGACACACAGAGACACGCAGATACACACAGAGACACACAGAGACACACAAAGACACACAGAGACATAGAGAGAGATGGAGAGACTCAGAGCGACATAGAGAGACACACAGAGACACACAGAGACACACAGAGACATGTAGAGACACACAGAGACACACAGAGACACAGAGACACACAGAGACACACAGAGACACACAGAGACACACCGAGACACACATAGACACATAGAGACACACACAGACACACAGAGACACACATAGACACACAGAGAGACACAGAGAGACACACAGAGACATAGAGACACAGAGAGACACATAGAGACACATAGAGACACATAGAGACACAGAAAGATATAGAAAGACATAGCTCTCTATGTCATTATATATATTATATATTATATATATATATTATATACATATTATATTATATTATATATATATATTATATATATATATTATATATTATATATATATATTATATATTATATATGTATTATACACAGAGAGACAGAGAGAGAAACACAGAGACACACAGAGAGACAGAGAGACACATAGAGACACAGAGACACACAGAGACACACAGAGAGACACACAGAGACACACAGAGACACACAGAGACACACAGAGACACACAGAGACACACGTAGACACACAGAGACACACAGAGACACACAGAGACACACAGAGACATAGAGAGACATAGAGACACATAGAGACACATAGAGACACACAGAGAGACACAGAGAGACAGAGACACACAGAGACACACAGAGACACACAGAGACACACAGAGACACACAGAGACATAGCCAGAGATGGAGAGACACAGAGCGACATAGAGAGACACGCAGAGACACACAGAGACACACAGAGACACGTAGAGACACACAGAGACACACAGAGACACACAGAGACACACAGAGACACACCGAGACACACATAGACACATAGAGACACACAGAGACACACATAGACACACAGAGAGACACAGAGAGACACACAGAGACATATAGACACAGAGAGACACATGGAGACACATAGAGACACATAGAGACACAGAAAGATATAGAAAGACATAGCTCTCTATGTCATTATATATATTACATATTATATATATATATTATATATATATTATATTATATTATATTATATATATATATTATATATATATATTATATATTATATATATATATTATATATTATATATATATTATACACAGAGAGACAGAGAGAGAAACACAGAGACACATAGAGAGACAAAGAGACACATAGAGACACAGAGAGACACAGAGACACACAGAGAGACACAGAGAGACACACAGAGACACACAGAGACACACGTAGACTCACAGAGACACACAAAGACACACAGAGACACACAGAGACATAGAGACACATAGAGACACATAGAGACACATAGAGACACACAGAGAGACACAGAGAGACAGAGACACACAGAGACACACAGAGACACACAGAGACACACAGAGACACACAGAGACACACAGAGACACACAGAGACACACAGAGACACACATAGACACACAGAGACAGAGACACACAGAGAGACACGGAGACCACGAGACACACAGAGACACACAGAGACACACAGAGACACCTAGAGACACAACGATACACACAGAGTCACACAGAGACACACAGAGACACACAGAGACACACAGAGACACGCAGATACACACAGAGACACACATAGACACATAGAGACACACACAGACACACAGAGACACACATAGACACACAGAGAGACACAGAGAGACACACAGAGACATAGAGACACAGAGAGACACATAGAGACACATAGAGACACATAGAGACACAGAAAGATATAGAAAGACATAGCTATGTCATTATATATATTATATATTATATATATATATTATATACATATTATATTATATTATATATATATATTATATATATATATTATATATTATATATATATATTATATATTATATATGTATTATACACAGAGAGACAGAGAGAGAAACACAGAGACACACAGAGAGACAGAGAGACACATAGAGACACAGAGACACACAGAGACACACAGAGAGACACACAGAGACACACAGAGACACACAGAGACACACAGAGACACACAGAGACACACGTAGACACACAGAGACACACAGAGACACACAGAGACACACAGAGACATAGAGAGACATAGAGACACATAGAGACACATAGAGACACACAGAGAGACACAGAGAGACAGAGACACACAGAGACACACAGAGACACACAGAGACACACAGAGACACACAGAGACATAGCCAGAGATGGAGAGACACAGAGCGACACAGAGAGACACGCAGAGACACAAAGAGACACACAGATACACATAGAGACACACAGAGACACACATAGACACACAGAGACACACAGAGACACACAGAGACACACATAGACACATAGAGACACACAGAGACACACATAGACACACAGAGAGACACAGAGAGACACACAGAGACATATAGACACAGAGAGACACATGGAGACACATAGAGACACATAGAGACACAGAAAGATATAGAAAGACATAGATGTCATTATATATATTACATATTATATATATATATTATATATATATTATATTATATTATATTATATATATATATTATATATATATATTATATATTATATATATATTATATATTATATATATATTATACACAGAGAGACAGAGAGAGAAACACAGAGACACATAGAGAGACAAAGAGACACATAGAGACACAGAGTGACACAGAGACACACAGAGAGATACAGAGAGACACACAGAGACACACAGAGACACACGTAGACTCACAGAGACACACAAAGACACACAGAGACACACAGAGACATAGAGACACATAGAGACACATAGAGACACATAGAGACACACAGAGAGACACAGAGAGACAGAGACACACAGAGACACACAGAGACACACAGAGACACACAGAGACACACAGAGACACACAGAGACACACAGAGACACACATAGACACACAGAGACAGAGACACACAGAGAGACACGGAGACCACGAGACACACAGAGACACACAGAGACACACAGAGACACCTAGAGACACAACGATACACACAGAGTCACACAGAGACACACAGAGACACACAGAGACACACAGAGACACGCAGATACACACAGAGACACACAGAGACACACAGAGACATAGAGAGAGATGGAGAGACACAGAGCGACATAGAGAGACACACAGAGACACACCGAGACACGTAGAGACACACAGAGACACACAGAGACACACAGAGACACACCGAGACACACATAGTACCATAGAGACACACACAGACACACAGAGACACACATAGACACACAGAGAGACACAGAGGGACAACCAGAGACATAGAGACCAGAGAGACACATAGAGACACATAGAGACACATAGAGACACAGAAAGATATAGAAAGACATAGCTCTCTATGTCATTATATATATTATATATTATATATATATATTATATATTATATGTATATATTATATATTATATATATATTATACACAGAGAGACAGAGAGAGAAACACAGAGATACACAGAGAGACAGAGAGACACATAGAGAGACAGAGAGACACAGAGACACACAGAGACACACACAGAGACACACAGAGACACACAGAGACACACAGAGACACACAGAGACACACAGAGACACACAGAAACACACGTAGACACACAGAGACACACAGAGACACACAGAGATACACAGAGACATAAAGAGACATAGAGACACATAGAGACACATAGAGACACACAGAGAGACACAGAGAGACAGAGACACACAGAGACACACAGAGACACACAGAGACACACAGAGACACACAGAGACACACAGAGACACATAGAGACATAGAGAGAGATGGAGAGACACGGAGAGACACAGAGCGACATATAGAGAAACACAGAGACACACAGAGACACACAGAGACACGTAGAGACACACAGAGACACACAGAGACACACAGAGACACGCAGAGACACACAGAGACACACAGAGACACACAGAGACACATAGAGACACACAGAGCCACAGAGAGAGACACAGAGACATAGAGACACATAGAGACACAGAGAGACACATAGAGACACATAGAGACACAGAAAGATATAGAGACACAGAGAGACACACAGAGACACACAGACACACACAGAGACACACAGAGACCCACAGAGACACGCAGAGACACACATAGAGAAAGAGACACACAGAGAGATATAGAGAGACATAGAGAGACACAAAGAGACAAACAGAGAGACAGAGAGACACATAGAGAGACAGAGAGACACATAGAGACACACAGAAACACAGAGAGACACAGATAGAGACACACAAAGGAACACAGAGACACAGACAAGCACAGACAGAGACAGAGACCGACAAACACTTAGAGACACACAGAGACACACAGACACACAGACAGACAGAGAGAGACACAGAGAGACACATGGAGACACAGGGAGACACACATAGACACATCGAGACATAGAGACACACAGAGACACACAGGGACACACACAGAGAAACACAGAGAGAAACACAGAGACACATAGAGAGACAGAGAGACACATAGAGACACACAGAGACACACAGAGACACACGTAGACACACGGAGACACAGAAAGACACACAGAGACACACAGAGATACACAGAGACACAAAGAGACACACAGAGACACACAGAGACACACACAGAGCCACACACAGAGACACAGAGACACACAGAGACACACAGAGACACACAGAGACACGCAGAGACACGCAGAGACACGCAGAGACACACAGAGACGCACAGAGACACACATAGACACACAGAGACAGAGAGACACAGAGAGACACAGAGACCACGAGATACACGCAGAGACATACAGAGACACACAGAGACATACAGAGACACACAGAGACACACAGAGGCACCCAGAGACACCCAGAGACACACAGAGATACACAGAGACACACAGAGACACACAGAGACATAGAGAGACATGGAGAGACACGGAGAGACACAGAGACACACAGAGACACCCCGAGACACGCAGAGACACACAGAGACACAGAGACACACAGAGACACACAGAGACACACAGAGACATAGAGAGACATGGAGAGACACGGAGAGACACAGAGACACACAGAGACACCCCAAGACACGCAGAGACACACAGAGACACACAGAGACACACAGAGACACACAGAGACACACAGAGACACACAGAGACACACAGAGACATAGAGAGACATGGAGAGACACGGAGAGACACGGACAGACACAGAGCGACATAGAGACACACATAGAGACACACAGAGACACACAGAGACACACAGAGACACACAGAGACACACAGAGACACACAGAGACACACAGAGACACACAGAGACACACAGAGACACATAGAGACACACCGAGACAGACATAGACACACAGAGACAGAGAGAGACATAGAGAGACACAGAGACCACGAGACACACGCAGAGACATACAGAGACACACAGAGACACACAGAGACACACAGAGACACACAGAGTCACACAGAGTCACACAGAGTCACACAGAGACACACAGAGACACACAGAGATATAGAGAGACATGGAGAGACACGGAGAGACACAGAGCGACATAGAGAGACACATAGAGACACACAGAGACACACAGAGACACACAGAGACACACAGAGACACACAGAGACACACAGAGACACATAGAGACACACCGAGACACACATAGACACACAGAGGCAGAGAGAGACATAGAGAGACACAGAGACCACGAGACACACGCAGAGACATACAGAGACACACAGAGACACACAGAGACACACAGAGACACACAGAGTCACAGAGAGACAACCAGAGACACACAGAGACACACACAGAGCCACACTAGAGACACAGAGACACACAGAGACACACACAGAGACACACAGAGACACACAGAGAAAAACGCAGAGACACGCAGAGACACACAGAGACACACAGAGACACAGAGAGACACACAGAGAGACACACAGAGACACACAGAGACATAGAGGCACATAGACACACAGAGAGACACATAGAGACACAGAGACACACAGACACACAGAAAGATATAGAAAGACATAGCTCTCTATGTCATTATATATATTATATATTATATATATATATAATATATATATTAGACAAACAGAGACACACAGAGACACACAGAGACACACAGAGACACGTAGAGACACACAGAGACACACAGAGACACACAGAGACACACAGAGACACACCGAGACACAGATAAACACATAGAGACACACACAGACACACATAGACACACATAGACACACAGAGAGACACAGAGAGACACACAGAGACATAGAGACACAGAGAGACACATACAGACACATAGAGACACATCGAGACACAGAGAGGCATAGAGACACGCAGAGACACGCGGAGACACACGGAGACACACAGAGACACGCAGAGACACATAGACACATAGACACATAGACACACAGAGACACACAGAGAGAGACACACAGAGACATAGAGACACGCAGAGACACACAGAGACACGCAGAGACACGCAGAGACACACAGAGAAACACAAAGACACAGAGAGACACAGGAGACACACATAGACAAAGAGACACACGGAGAGATATAGAGAAACATAGAGAGACACAGACAGACAAACAGAGACAAACAGAGACACAGGGAGACACATAGAGACACTGACAGACACATAGAGACACAGAGAAACACACAGAGACACACAGAGACACACAGAGACACACAGAGACACACAGAGACACACAGAGACACACATAGACACACAGAGACACACAGAGACACACAGAGACACAGAGACACACACAGAGACACACAGAGACACACCGAGACACACAGAGACACACAGAGACACACAGAGACACACATAGACACACACAGAGAGACACACAGAGACACATCGAGACACGCAGAGACATAGAGACACACAGAGACACACAGAGACACACCGAGACACACATAGACACATAGAGACACACAGAGACACACAGAGACACACATAGACACACAGAGAGACACACAGAGACATAGAGACACATAGAGACACAGAGAGACACATAGAGACACACAGAGACACAGAAAGATATAGAAAGACATAGCTCTCTATGTCATTATATATATTATATATTATATATATATATTATATATATATTATATTATATTATATGTATATATTATATATATATATTATATATTATATATATATATATATTATATATTATATATATATTATACACAGAGAGACACAAGGAGAAACACAGAGACACATAGAGAGACACACAGAGACACACAGAGACATAGAGACACAGAGAGACACATAGAGACACATAGAGACACAGAAAGATATAGAAAGACATAGCTCTCTATGTCATTATAATATATATATATTATATATTATACATATATTATACACAGAGAGACACAGACAGAAACACAGAGACACATAGAGAGACAGAGAGACACATAGAGACACAGAGAGACACAGAGACACACAGAGAGACACAGAGAGACACACAGAGACACACAGAGACACACGTAGACACACAGAGACACAAAGAGACACACAGAGACACACAGAGACATAGAGAGAGATGGAGAGACGCGGAGAGACACAGAGCGACATATAGAGACACACAGAGACACACAGAGACACACAGAGACACGTAGAGACACACAGAGACATACAGAGACACACAGAGACACACCGAGACACACATAGACACATAGAGACACACAGAGACACACAGAGACACACATAGACACACAGAGAGACACACAGAGACATAGAGACACATAGAGACACAGAGAGACACATAGAGACACATAGAGACACAGAAATTTATAGAAAGACATAGCTGTCTATGTCATTATATATATTATATATTATATATATATATTATATATATATTATATTATATTATATATATATATTATATATATATATTATATATTATATATATATATTACATATTATATATATATTATACACAGAGAGACAGAGAGAGAAACAAAGAGACACCTAGAGAAACAGCTCGAGAGACACATAGAGACACAGAGAGACACAGAGACACACAGAGAGACACTCGGAGACACACAGAGACACACAAAGACACACGTAGACACTCGTCGACATACAGAGACACAAAGAGACACACAGAGATACACAGAGACACAAAGAGACACACAGAGACATAGAACGACATAGAGACACATAGATACACATAGAGACACACAGAGAGACACAGACACACAGAGACACACAGAGACACACAGAGACACACACAGAGCCACGCACAGAGACACAGAGATACACACAGAGACACACAGAGACACACAGAGACACACAGAGACACACAGAGACACGCAGAGACACAGAAACACACAGAGACACACAGAGAGTCACACAGAGACACAGAGACACACAGAGACACACAGAGACACACAGTGACACAGAGAGACACAGAGAGACACACAGAGAAATACATAGACACACAGAGACACATAGAGACACACAGAGACACACAGAGACACATAGAGACACATAGACGCACGAAGACACACAGAGAGACAGAGACACACAGATACATAGAGAGACACACAGAGACACACAGAGACACACAGAGACACACAGAGACATACAGAGACACACAGAGACACATAGACACACGGAGACACACAGAGACACAGAGAGACACACATAGAGAAAGAGACACACAGAGAGATATAGAGAGACATAGAGAGACACAAAGAGACAAACAGATACAAACAGAGAGACAGAGAGACACATAGAGAGACAGAGAGACACATAGAGACAGAGAAACACAGAGAGACACAGATAGACACACAGAGACATACAGAAACACACAAAGGCACACAGAGACACAGACAAGCACAGACAGAGACAGAGACAGAGACAGACAAACACACATAGACACACAGAGACACACAGACACACAGACAGACACAGAGAGACACAGAGAGACACAGGGAGACACAGGGAGACACACACAGACACATCGAGACACACAGAGACACACAGAGACACACGTAGACACACGGAGACACAGAGAGACACACAGAGACACACAGAGACACACAGAGACACACACAGAGCCACACACAGAGACACAGAGACACACAGAGAGACACACAGAGACACACAGAGACACACAGAGAGACGCAGAGACACACAGAGACACAGAGAGACACACATAGACACACAGAGACAGAGAGACACAGAGAGACACAGAGACCACGAGATACACGCAGAGACATACAGAGACACACAGAGACATACAGAGACACACAGAGACACACAGAGACACCCAGAGACACCCAGAGACACACAGAGATACACAGAGACACACAGAGACACAGAGACATAGAGAGACATGGAGAGACACGGAGAGACACAGAGACACACAGAGACACCCCGAGACACGCAGAGACACACAGAGACACAGAGACACACAGAGACACACAGAGACACACAGAGACATAGAGAGACATGGAGAGACACGGAGAGACACAGAGACACACAGAGACACACGTAGACACACAGAGACACACAGAGACACACAGATACACACAGAGACATAGAGAGACATTTTATTTGTTTATTTATTTATTTACAATCTTTGCCACAAGTGACAGGTTAGTCCCACAGAGCTTTTGCTCCATTATGGGTAACCGAACATTTACGAATTTACAAATTACTGACAACACAGTTTTACAGAAAGACTAGACAAGGGACGACATGAATGACATTTTACACAGACTGTTTTAAATGATTGTGGGACATCAATGTCATAGATTGTTTCTACAAGGTTCTGGTAATAGATAAGAAGATTATGTTTAAACTGTCCGATAGAGATGGTTCATTGAGACACATAGAGACAGAGACACATAGAGACACATAGAGACACATAGAGACACATAGAGATACAGAGACACACAGAGAGACACAGAGAGACAGAGACACACAGAGACACACAGAGACACACAGAGACACACAGAGACACACAGAGACACACAGAGACACACAGAGACACACATAGACACACATAGACAGAGACACACAGAGAGACACGGAGACCACGAGACACACAGAGACACACAGAGACACACATAGACACACAGAGACACCTAGAGACACAACGATACACACAGAGTCACACAGAGACACACAGAGACACACAGAGACACGCAGATACACACAGAGACACACAGAGACACACAGAGACACACAGAGACATAGAGAGAGATGGAGAGACACAGAGCGACATAGAGAGACACACAGAGACACACAGAGACACACAGAGACACGTAGAGACACGTAGAGACACAGAGAGACACACAGAGACACACAGAGACACACCGAGACACACATAGACACATAGAGACACACAGAGACACACAGAGACACACATAGACACACAGAGACACACAGAGAGACACACAGAGACACACCGAGACACACATAGACACATAGAGACACACAGAGACACACAGAGAGACACAGAGACACACAGAGAGACACACAGAGACACACAGAGACACACAGCGACACGCGGAAACACACAGAGACACACAGAGACACACAGAGACACACAGAGACATAGAGAGACATAGAGACACATAGAGACACATAAAGACACACAGAGAGACACAGAGAGACAGAGACACACAGAGACACACAGAGACACACAGAGACACACAGAGACACACAGAGACACACAGAGACATAGAGAGAGATGGAGAGACACGGAGAGACACAGAGCGACATATAGAGACACACAGAGACACACAGAGACACACAGAGACACGTAGAGACACACAGAGACACATAGAGACACACAGAGACACACAGAGACACACCGAGACACACATAGACACATAGAGACACACAGAGACACACAGAGACACACATAGACACACAGAGAGACACAGAGACATAGAGACACAGAGAGACACAGAGAGACACATAGAGACACATAGAGACACAGAAATATATAGAGACACACAGAGACACACAGAGACACACCGAGACACACATAGACACATAGAGACACACAGAGACACACAGAGACACACATAGACACACAGAGAGACACACAGAGACACACAGAGACACACCGAGACACACATAGACACATAGAGACACACAGAGACACACAGAGAGACACAGAGACACACAGAGAGACACACAGAGACACACAGAGACACACGGAGACACACAGAGACATACAGAGACACACAGAGACACACAGAGACATAGAGACACATAGAGACACATAGAGACACATAGAGACACACAGAGAGACACAGAGAGACAGAGACACACAGAGACACACAGAGACACACAGAGACACACAGAGACACACAGAGACACACAGAGACATAGAGAGAGATGGAGAGACACGGAGAGACACAGAGCGACATATAGAGACACATAGACACACACAGAGACACACAGCGACACGTAGAGACACACAGAGACACATAGAGACACACAGAGACACAGAGAGACACACCGAGACACACATAGACACATAGAGACACACAGAGACACACAGAGACACACATAGACACACAGAGAGACACAGAGACATAGAGACACAGAGAGACACAGAGAGACACATAGAGACACATAGAGACACAGAAATATATAGAGACACACAGAGACACACAGAGACACACCGAGACACACATAGACACATAGAGACACACAGAGACACACAGAGACACACATAGACACACAGAGACACACAGAGACACACAGAGACACAGAGACACACATAGACACACAGAGACACACAGAGACACAGAGAGACACAGAGACACACAGAGAGACACACAGAGACACACAGAGACACACGGAGACACACAGAGACACACAGAGACACACAGAGACACACAGAGACATAGAGACACATAGAGACACAGAGAGACACAGAGAGACACAGAGAGACACAGAGAGACAGAGACACACAGAGACACACAGAGACACACAGAGACACACAGAGACACACAGAGACACACAGAGACATAGAGAGAGATGGAGAGACACGGAGAGACACAGAGCGACATATAGAGACACATAGACACACACAGAGACACACAGCGACACGTAGAGACACACAGAGACACAGAGAGACACACAGAGACACAGAGAGACACACCGAGACACACATAGACACATAGAGACACACAGAGACACACAGAGACACACATAGACACACAGAGAGACACAGAGACATAGAGACACAGAGAGACACAGAGAGACACATAGAGACACATAGAGACACAGAAAGATATAGAGACACACAGAGACACACAGAGACACACAGAGACACACAGAGACACACAGAGACACACAGAGACACACAGAGACACACAGAGACACACATAGAGAAAGAGACACACAGAGAGATATAGAGAGACATAGAGAGACACAAAGAGACAAACAGATACAAACAGAGAGACAGAGAGACACATAGAGAGACAGAGAGACACATAGAGACACAGAGAAACACAGAGAGACACAGATAGATACACAGAGACATACAAAAACACACAAAGGCACACAGAGACACAGACAAGCACAGACAGAGACAGAGACAGACAAACATTTAGAGACACACAGACACACACAGACAGACACAGAGAGACACAGAGAGACACATGGAGACACAGGGAGACACAGATAGACACATCGAGACATAGAGACACACAGAGACACACAGAGACACACAGAGACACACAGAGACACACAGAGTCACAGAGAGACAGAGAGACACCCAGAGACACCCAGAGACACACAGAGACACACGTAGACACACGTAGACACACAGAGACACACAGAGACACACAGAGACACAAAGAGACACACAGAGACATAGAAAGACATAGAGACACATAGAGACACACAGAGACACGCAGAGAAACACAGAGACACACAGAGACAGAGAAACACAGAGACACACGGAGACACACACAGAGCCACACACACAGACACACAGAGACACAAAGAGACACACACAGAGCCACACACACAGACACACAGAGACACACAGAGACACACGGAGACACACATAGACACACAGAGACACAACGATACACACAGAGTCACACAGAGACACATAGAGACACACAGAGACACACAGAGACATAGAGAGAGATGGAGAGACACAGAGCGACATATAGAGACACACAGAGACACACAGAGACACACAGAGACACGTAGAGACACACAGAGACACACAGAGACACACAGAGACACACCGAGACACACATAGACACATAGAGATACACAGAGACACACAGAGACACACATAGACACACAGAGAGACACACAGAGACATAGAGACACATAGAGACACATAGAGACACATAGAGACACATAGAGACACAGAAAGATATAGAAAGACATAGCTCTCTATGTCATTATATATATTATATATTATATATATATATTATATATATATTATATTATATTATATATATATATTATACATATATATTATATATTATATATATATATATTATATTATATATATATTATACACAGAGAGACAGAGAGAGAAACACAGAGACACATAGAGAGACAGAGAGACACATAGAGACACCGAGAGACACAGAGACACACAGAGAGACACACAGAGACACACAGAGACACACGTAGACACACGTCGACACACATAGACACACAGAGACACACAGAGACATAGAAAGACATAGAGACAAATAGAGACACATAGAGACACACATAGAGACACAGAGAGACAGAGACACACAGAGATACACAGAGACACACAGAGACACACAGAGACACACAGAGACACACAGAGACATAGAGAGAGTTGGAGAGACACGGAGAGACACAGAGCGACACACAGAGACACACAGAGACACACAGAGACACACAGAGACACGTAGAGACACAGAGAGAGACACAGAGACACACAGAGACACACAGAGACACACAGAGACACACATAGACACATAGAGACACACAGAGACACACATAGAGCCACACACACAGACACACAGACACACAGAGACACACACAGAGCCACACACACAGACACACAGAGACACACAGAGACACACGGAGACACACATAGACACACAGAGACACCTAGAGACACAACGATACACACAGAGTCACACAGAGACACACAGAGACACACAGAGACACGAAGATACACACAGAGACACTCAGAGACACACAGAGACATAGAGAGAGATGGAGAGACATGAAGAGACACACAGAGACACACATAGACACACAGAGACACCTAGAGACACAACGATACACACAGAGTCACACAGAGACACACAGAGACACACAGAGACACGAAGATACACACAGAGACAAACAGAGACACACAGAGACACACAGAGACACACAGAGACACCCATAGTCACACAGAGACACACAGAGCGACACGGAGACCACGAGACACACAGAGACAGGCAGAGACACACAGAGACACACAGAGACACACAGAGACACACAGAGACACCTAGAGACACAACGATACACACAGAGTCACACAGAGACACACAGAGACACCCCTGGACACACAGGGACAGCCAGAGACACACAGAGACACCCAGAGACACACAGAGATACACAGAGACACACAGGGACATGGAGAGACACGGAGAGACACAGAGCGACATAGAGAGACAAACAGAGACACACAGAGACACACAGAGACACACAGAGACACACAGAGACACACAGAGTCACATAGAGACACCCAGAGACACCCAGAGACACACAGAGACACACACAGAGCCACACACAGAGACACAGAGACACACAGAGACAGACAGAGACACATAGAGAAAAACGCAGAGACACGCAGAGACACGCAGAGACACACAGAGACACACAGAGACACACAGAGACACACACAGAGAGACACACAGAGACACACAGAGACACAGAGACACACATAGACACACAGAGGCACCCCGAGACACACAGAGACACACAGAGTCACATAGAGACACCCAGAGACACCCAGAGACACCCAGAGACACACACAGAGCCACACACAGAGACACAGAGACACAGAGACACACAGAGACACACAGAGACACATAGAGAAAAACGCAGAGACACGCAGAGACACGCAGAGACACACAGAGACACACAGAGACACACAGAGACACACACAGAGAGACACACAGAGACACACAGAGACATAGAGACACATAGACACACAGAGAGACACATAGAGACACAGAGAGACACAGAAAGATATAGAAAGACATAGCTCTCTATGTCATTATATACATTATATATTATATATATATATTATATATATATTATATTATATATATATATATATTATATACTAAAACGAATGTGATGTTGTTCACGGAACGTTGAAAGTGCTCAATACCATAAAGGTAGAGGGAATATATAGTGAAAGTGGTCTTACCTCAAAATGATAAAAGCCGCAACTGTCTGCAGTTTCACGCAAGGCGATCTTCAGGCCAACAGGACCTGAAGATCGCCTTGCGTGAAACTGACAGTTGCGGCTTTTATCATTTTGAGGTAAGACCACTTTCACTATATATATTATATATATATATTATATATTATATATATATATATATTATATATTATATATATATTATACACAGAGAGAAACAGAGAGCAACACAGAGACACGTAGAGAGACAGCGAGACACCTAGAGACACACAGAGACACACAGAGACACACAGAGACACACAGAGACACACAGAGACACACAGAGACACACGTAGACACACGTCGACACACAGAGACACACAGAGACACACAGAGACACACGTAGACACACGTCGACACACAGAGACACACAGAGACACACAGAGACACAAAGAGACACACAGAGACATAGAAAGACATAGCTCTCTATGTCATTATATATATTATATATTATATATATATTATATATATATTATATTATATTATATTATATATATATATTATATATATATATTATATATTAGATTTTCGCTTACCTCAAAACTGGTCTGCTACAACTTGTTTCATCTGTAAAAGAATCTTCAGGCAGTGACCTGAAGATTCTTTTACAGATGAAACAAGTTGTAGCAGACCAGTTTTGAGGTAAGCGAAAATCTATTATTTGCTCTAACTATATGTTGTTGAGCACTCTTTGCATTTCGTAGACCAAAACCTACACGTATATTATATATTATATATATATATTATATATTATATATATATTATACACAGAGAGACAGACAGAGAAACACAGAGACACATAGAGACACAGAGACACATAGAGACACAGAGAGACACAGAGACACACAGAGAGACACACAGAGACACACAGAGACACACAGAGACACACAGAGACACACAGAGACACAAAGAGACACACAGAGACATAGAAAGACATAGAGACACATAGAGACACACAGAGACACACAGAGAAACATAGAGACACACAGAGACAGAGACACACAGAGACACACAGAAACACACAGAGACACACACAGAGCCACACACAGACACACAGAGACACACACAGAGCCACACACACAGACACACAGAGACACACAGAGACACACGGAGACACACAGAGACACACAGAGACAGAGACACACAGAGAGACACGGAGACCACGAGAGACACAGAGACAGACAGAGACAGACAGAGACACACAGAGACACACAGAGACACCTAGAGACACAACGATACACACAGAGTCACACAGAGACACACACAGACACGAAGATACACACAGAGACACACAGAGACACACAGAGACATAGAGAGAGATGGAGAGACACAGAGCGACATATAGAGACACACAGAGACACACAGAGACACACAGAGACACGTAGAGACACACAGAGACACACAGAGACACACAGAGACACACAGACACACACCGAGACACTCATAGACACATAGAGATACACAGAGACACACACAGAGACACATAGACACACACAGAGACACAGAGAGACACAGAGAGACACATAGAGACACATAGAGACACATAGAGACACAGAATGATATAGAAAGACATAGCTCTCTATGCCATTATATATATTATATATTATATATATATATTATATATATATTATATTATATTATATACATATATTATATATATATTATATATTATATATATATATATTATATATTATATATATATTATACACAGAGAGACAGAGAGAGAAACACAGAGACACATAGAGAGACAGAGAGACACATAGAGACACAGAGAGACACAGAGACACACAGAGAGACACACAGAGACACACAGAGACACACGTAGACACACAGAGACACACAGAGACACACAGAGACACACAGAGACACACAGAGACACACATAGACACATAGAGACACACAGAGACACACAGAGACACACATAGACACACAGAGAGACATACAGAGACATAGAGACACATAGAGACACAGAGAGACACATAGAGACACATAGAGACACAGAAAGATATAGAAAGACATAGCTCTCTATGTCATTATATATATTATATATTATATATATATATTATATATATATTATATTATATTATATATATATATATTATATATATATATTATATATTATATATTATATATATATATATATTATATATTATATATATATTATACACAGAGAGACACAGAGAGAAACACAGAGACACATAGAGACATAGAGAGACACACAGAGACATACAGACACACAGAGACACACAGACACACACAGAGACACACAGAGACACACAGAGACACAGAGAGACAAAGAGACACACAGAGAGATATAGAGAGACATAGAGAGACATAGAGAGACATAGAGAGACACAGAGAGACACATAGAGACACAGAGAAACACAGAGAGACACAGATAGACACACAAAGACACACAGAGACACACATAGATACACAGAGACACACAGAGACACACAGAGACACAGAGAGACACACAGACACACATAGAGGCACACAGAGACACACATCGACATACACAGAGACACACAGAGACACCTAGAGACACAACGAGACACACAGAGACACACAGAGACACACAGAGACACACAGAGACACACAGAGACACACAGAGACACATAGACACATAGACACGCGGAGACACACAGAGAGACATAGACATACATAGACATAGAGAGACACAGAGAGACACAGAGACACGCAGAGACACACAGAGACACAGAGACACACAGAGACACGTAGAGACACACAGAGACACACAGAGACACACAGGGACACACAGAGAGACACAGAGACACACAGAGAGTGATATAGATACACATAGACACACAGAGAGTCACAGAGAGACACAGAGAGACACAGAAGCACACAGCGAGACACAGAGAGACACAGAGACACACAGAGAGAGACACACATAGACACACAGAGAGACACACAGAGACACACAGAGACACACAGAGACACACAGAGACACACAGAGACACAGATAGACATACATAGACACACAGAGACACTTAGAGACAAACAGAGACACACAGAGACACACAGAGACACACAGAGACACACATAGACACATAGACACATAGACACATAGACACACGGAGACACACAGAGACACACAGAGACATAGAGAGACACAGGGAGGCATAGAGACACGCTGAGACAAACAGAGACACACAGAGACACACAGAGACACGCAGAGACACATAGACACATAGACACATAGACACATAGACACACGGAGACACACAGAGACACACAGAGACATAGAGAGACACAGAGAGGCATACAGACACGCAGAGACACACAGAGACACACAGAGACACACAGAGACACACAGAGACACACAGAGACATAGAGAGAGTTGGAGAGACACGGAGAGACACAGAGCGACATATAGAGACACACAGAGACACACAGAGAAACACAGAGACACGTAGAGACACATAGACACACAGAGACACACAGAGACACACCGAGACACACATAGACACATAGAGACACACATAGACACACAGAGACACACATAGACACACAGAGAGACACACAGAGACATAGAGACACATAGAGACACAGAGAGACACATAGAGACACATAGAGACACAGAAATATATAGAAAGACATAGCTCATGTCATTATATATATTATATATTATATATATATATTATATATATATTATATTATATTATATATATATATATATATTATATATTATATATATATATAAATATATATATATATATATATATATATATATTATATATTATATATATATATTATACACAGAGAGACACAGAGAGAAACACAGAGACACATAGAGAGACAGCTAGACACATAGAGACACACAGAGACACACAGAGACACACAGAGACACACAGAGACACACAGAGACACACAGAGACACACGTAGACACACGTCGACACACGTCGACACACAGAGACACACAGAGACACAAAGAGACACACAGAGACATAGAAAGACATAGAGACACACAGAGACACACAGAGAAACACAGAGACACACAGAGACAGAGACACACAGAGACACACAGAGACACACCGAGACACACACAGAGCCACACACACACACACACACAGACATACAGAGACACACACAGACACACAGAGACACGCGGAGACACACAGAGACACACAGAGACACACAGAGACACAGAGACACAGAGACACAAAGAGACACACAGATACATAGAAAGACATAGAGACACATAGAGACACACGGAGACACACAGAGACACACAGAGACACACAGACACACAGACACACAGAGACACACAGAGACACAGAGACACACACAGACACACACAGACACACACAGAGACACACAGAGACACACAGAGGCACGCAGAGACACGCAGAAACACACAGAGACACACAGAGACACACAGAGACACACATAGACACACAGAGACACACACAGAGACACACAGAGACACACAGAGACATAGAGAGAGACAGAGAGACACAGAGAGACACACAGAGACATTGCGAGACACAGAGAGATACAGAGAGACACCGAGATACACAGAGAGACACAAAGAGACTCAGAGACACACAGAGACACACAGAGACACACAGAGACACATAGACACAAGGAGACACACAGAGACATAGAGCGACACACATCGACACACACAGACACACAGAGATACACAGAGACACCTAGAGACACACCGAGACAAACAGAGTCACACAGAGACACACAGAGACACACAGAGACACACACCGAGACACACAGAGACACATAGACACATAGACACGCGGAGACACACAGAGACACAGAGATATACAGAGACATAGAGAGACACAGAGAGACACAGAGACACGCAGAGACACACAGAGACACAGAGACACACAGAGACACACAGAGACACGTAGAGACACACAGAGTCACACAGAGACACACAGAGAGACACAGAGAGACACAGAGAGACACAGAGAAACACAGAGAGTGACAGAGACACACATAGACACACAGAGAGTCACAGAGAGACACAGAGAGACACAGAAACACACAGAGACACACCGAGAGACACAGAGACACACGGAGAGAGACACACAGAGACACACAGAGAGACACACAGAGACACACAGAGACACACAGAGACACACAGAGACACACAGAGACACACAGAGACATACATAGTCACACAGAGACACTTAGAGACACACAGAGACACACAGAGACACACAGAGACACACAGAGACACACAGAGACACACATAGACACATATACACATAGACACACGGAGACACACAGAGACACACAGAGACATACAGAGACACAGAGAGGCATAGAGACACGCATAGACACGCGGAGACACACGGAGACACACAGAGACACGCAGAGACGCATAGACACATAGACACATAGACACACGGAGACACACGGAGACACACAGAGACACACAGAGACACACAGAGACACAGAGAGACACAGGAGACACACATAGACAAAGAGACACACGGAGAGATATAGAGAAACATAGAGAGACACATAGAGACAAACAGAGACAAACAGAGACACAGGGAGACACTGAGAGACACTGAGAGACACATAGAGACACAGAGAAACACACAGAGACACACAGAGACACACAGAGAGACACACAGAGACACACAGAGACACACAGAGACACACAGAGACACACAGAGACACACAGATACACACAGAGACACACCGAGACAGACAGAGACACACAAAGACACACAGAGACACACAGAGACACACAGAGACACACAGAGATACACAGAGACACACATAGACACACAGAGACAGAGAGACACAGAGAGACACAGAGAGACACAGATGCACACAGAGAGAAACACAGAGACACACAGAGACACACAGAGACACGCAGAGACACGCAGAGACACACAGAGATACACAGAGACACACGGAGACACACAGAGCCACACACACACACACACAGAGACATACAGAGACACACACAGACACCCAGAGACACGCGGAGACACACAGAGACACACAGAGACACACAGAGACACAGAGACACAGAGACACAAAGAGACACACAGATACATAGAAAGACATAGAGACACATAGAGACACACGGAGACACACAGAGACACACAGAGACACACAGACACACAGAGACACACAGAGACACACAGAGACACAGAGACACACACAGAGACACACAGACACACACAGAAACACACAGAGACACACAGAGGCACGCAGAGACACGCAGAAACACACAGAGACACACAGAGACACACAGAGACACACATAGACACACAGAGACACACACAGAGACACACAGAGACACACAGAGACATAGAGAGAGACAGAGAGACACACAGAGACACACAGAGACATAGCGAGACACAGAGACACACAGAGACACACAGAGACACAGAGAGATATAGAGAGACACAGAGACACGCAGAGACACACATAGACACACAGAGACACACACAGAGCCACACACAGAGACACAGAGATACACACAGAGACACACAGAGACACACAGAGACACACAGAGACATGCAGAGACACGCAGAGACACGCAGAGACACGCAGAGACACACAGAGACACACAGAGACACACATAGACACACAGAGACACACACAGAGACACACAGAGACACACAGAGACATAGAGAGAGACAGAGAGACACAGAGAGACACACAGAGACATAGCGAGACACAGAGACACACAGAGACACACAGAGACACAAAGAGATATAGAGAGACACAGAGACACGCAGAGACACACATAGACACACAGAGACACATAGACACAAGGAGACACACAGAGACATAGAGCGACACACATCGACACACACAGACACACAGAGATACACAGAGACACCTAGAGACACACCGAGACAAACAGAGTCACACAGAGACACACAGAGACACACAGAGACACACACCGAGACACACAGAGACACATAGACACATAGACACGCGGAGACACACAGAGACACAGAGATATACAGAGACATAGAGAGACACAGAGAGACACAGAGACACGCAGAGACACACAGGGACACAGAGACACACAGAGACACACAGAGACACGTAGAGACACACAGAGTCACACAGAGACACACAGAGAGACACAGAGAGACACAGAGAGACACAGAGAAACACAGAGAGTGACAGAGACACACATAGACACACAGAGAGTCACAGAGAGACACAGAGAGACACAGAAACACACAGAGACACACCGAGAGACACAGAGACACACGGAGAGAGACACACAGAGACACACAGAGAGACACACAGAGACACACAGAGACACACAGAGACACACAGAGACACACAGAGACACACAGAGACATACATAGTCACACAGAGACACTTAGAGACACACAGAGACACACAGAGACACACAGAGACACACAGAGACACACATAGACACATATACACATAGACACACAGAGACACACAGAGACACACAGAGACACACAGAGACATAGAGAGACACAGAGAGGCATAGAGACACGCATAGACACGCGGAGACACACGGAGACACACAGAGACACGCAGAGACGCATAGACACATAGACACATAGACACACGGAGACACACGGAGACACACAGAGACACACAGAGACACACAGAGACACAGAGAGACACAGGAGACACACATAGACAAAGAGACACACGGAGAGATATAGAGAAACATAGAGAGACACATAGAGACAAACAGAGACAAACAGAGACACAGGGAGACACATAGAGACACTGAGAGACACATAGAGACACAGAGAAACACACAGAGACACACAGAGACACACAGAGAGACACACAGAGACACACAGAGACACACAGAGACACACAGAGACACACAGAGACACACAGAGACACACAGAGACACACAGAGACACACAGATACACACAGAGACACACCGAGACAGACAGAGACACACAAAGACACACAGAGACACACAGAGACACACAGAGACACACAGAGATACACAGAGACACACATAGACACACAGAGACAGAGAGACACAGAGAGACACAGAGAGACACAGATGCACACAGAGAGAAACACAGAGACACACAGAGACACACAGAGACACGCAGAGACACGCAGAGACACACAGAGATACACAGAGACACACGGAGACACACAGAGCCACACACACACACACAGAGACATACAGAGACACACACAGACACCCAGAGACACGCGGAGACACACAGAGACACACAGAGACACACAGAGACACAGAGACACAGAGACACAAAGAGACACACAGATACATAGAAAGACATAGAGACACATAGAGACACACGGAGACACACAGAGACACACAGAGACACACAGACACACAGGGACACACAGAGACACACAGAGACACAGAGACACACACAGAGACACACAGAGACACACAGAGACACACAGAGGCACGCAGAGACACGCAGAAACACACAGAGACACACAGAGACACACAGAGACACACATAGACACACAGAGGCACACACAGAGACACACAGAGACACACAGAGACATAGAGAGAGACAGAGAGACACACAGAGACACACAGAGACATAGCGAGACACAGAGACACACAGAGACACACAGAGACACAGAGAGATATAGAGAGACACAGAGACACGCAGAGACACACATAGACACACAGACACACACCGAGACACACAGAGACACACGGAGACACAGAGAGACACACAGAGACACAAAGAGACACTCAGAGACATAGAAAGACATAGAGACACATAGAGACACACAGAGACACACGGAGACACACAGAGACACACAGAGACACAGGAACACACAGAGACACACAGAGACACACACAGAGCCACACACAGAGACACAGAGATACACACAGAGACACACAGAGACACACAGAGACACACAGAGACATGCAGAGACACGCAGAGACACGCAGAGACACGCAGAGACACACAGAGACACACAGAGACACACATAGACACACAGAGAGACACACAGAGACACACAGAGACACACAGAGACATAGAGAGAGACAGAGAGACACAGAGAGACACACAGAGACATAGCGAGACACAGAGACACACAGAGACACACAGAGACACAGAGAGATATAGAGAGACACAGAGACACGCAGAGACACACATAGACACACAGACACACACGGAGACACACAGAGACACACGGAGACACAGAGAGACACACAGAGACACAAAGAGACACTCAGAGACATAGAAAGACATAGAGACACATAGAGACACACAGAGACACACGGAGACACACAGAGACACACAGAGACACAGGAACACACAGAGACACACAGAGACACACACAGAGCCACACACAGAGACACAGAGATACACACAGAGACACACAGAGACACACAGAGACACGCAGAGACACGCAGAGACACGCAGAGACACGCAGAGACACGCAGAGACACACAGAGACACACAGAGACATAGATACACAGAGACAGAGAGAGACAGAGAGACACAGAGACCACGAGACACACGCAGAGACATACAGAGACACACAGAGATATACAGAGACACACAGAGACACACAGAGACACACAAAGACACCCAGAGACACACAGAGATACACAGAGACACACAGAGACACACAGAGAGATAGAGAGACATGGAGAGACACGGAGAGACACAGAGACACACAGAGACACCCAGAGACACGCAGAGACACACAGAGACACACAGAGACACACAGAGAGACACACAGACACACAGAGACACACAGAGACACACAGAGACACACAGAGACACACAGAGATACACAGAGACACACAGAGACACACAGAGACACACAGAGACATAGAGGCACACAGACACACACAGGCACACACAGACACACAGAGACACACAGAGACACACAGAGATACACAGAGACACACAGAGACACACAGAGACATAGAAAGACATGGAGAGACACGGAGAGACACAGAGCGACATAGAGAGACACACAGAGACACACAGAGACATAGAAAGACATGGAGAGACATGGAGAGACACGGAGAGACACAGAGCGACATAGAGAGACACACAGAGACACACAGAGACACACAGAGACACACAGAGACACACAGAGACACACAGAGACACACAGAGACACACAGAGACACATAGAGACACAACGACACACACATAGACACACATAGACACACAGCGACAGAGAGACATAGAGAGACACAGAGACCATGAGACACACAGAGACACACAGAGATACACAGAGACACACAGAGACACACAGAGACACACAGAGACACAGAGTCACAGAGAAACAACCAGAGACACACTGAGACACACAGAGACACACACAGAGCCACACACAGAGAAACAGAGACACACAGAGACACACACAGAGACACAGAGGCACACGGAGAAAAACGCAGAGACACGCAGAGACACACAGAGATACACAGAGACACACAGAGACACACAGAGAGACACACAGAGACACACAGAGACACAGAGAGACACCCAGAGACACCCAGAGACACACAGAGACACACACAGAGCCACACACAGAGACACAGAGACACACACAGAGACACACAGGGACACATAGAGAAAAACGCAGAGACATGCAGAGACACGCAGAGACACACAGAGACACACAGAGACACACAGAGACACACAGAGACACACACAGAGAGACACACAGAGACATAGAGACACATAGACACACAGAGAGACACATAGAGACACAGAGAGACACAGAAAGATATAGAAAGACATAGCTCTCTATGTCATTATATACATTATATATTATATATATATATATTATATATATATTATATTATATATATATATATATTATATACTAAAACGAATGTGACACGGAACGTTGAAAGTGCTCAATACCATAAAGGTAGAAGGAATATATAGAGAAAGTGGTCTTACCTCAAAATGATAAAAGCCGCAACTGTCTGCAGTTTCACACAAGGCGATCTTCAGGCGAACAGGACCTGAAGATCGCCTTGCGTGAAACTGACAGTTGCGGCTTTTATCAGAGGTAAGACCACTTTCACTATATATATTATATATATATATTATATATTATATATATATATATTATATATTATATATATATTATACACAGAGACACACAGAGAGAAACACAGAGACACGTAGAGAGACAGCGAGACACATAGAGACACACAGAGACACACAGAGACACACAGAGACACACAGAGACACACAGAGACACACAGAGACACACAGAGACACACAGAGAGAGACACACAGAGAGACACACAGAGACACAGAGACACACAGAGAACACACAGAGAGAGACACACAGAGACAGAGACACACACAGAGACAACAGACACACAGAGACACACAGAGACAACACAGAGACACACAGAGACACACAGAGACACACAGAGACACAGAGAGACACACAGAGACAGAGAGAGAGAGACAGAGAAGAGACACAGAGACACACAGAGACAGAGACACAAGAGACACACAGAGAGACAACAGAGACAGAGGACACACAGAGACACACAGAGACACACAGAGACACACAGAGACACACAGAGAGACACAGAGAGACACAGAGAGACACAAGAGAGAGACACAGAGACACACAGAGACACAAGAGACACACAGAGACACAGAACAGAGACACACAGAGAGAGACACAGACACAGACAGAGACACAGACACACAGAGACACAGAGACACAGAGACACAACGAGACACACAGAGACACACAGAGACACAAGAGAGACACAGAGAGACACAGAGACACACAGAGACACACAGAAGAAAGACACACAGAGACACACACAGAGACACACAGAGACACACAGAGAACACCACAGACACAGAGACACACACAGAGACACACAGAGAACACACACACAGAGACACACAGAGAGACACAGAGACACACAAGACACAGAGAGACACAGAGACACACAGAGACACACAGAGAGAAAGACATGGAGAGACACCACACAGAGACAGAGACACACAGAGACACACAGAGACACACAGAGACACACAGAGACACACCGAGACACACATAGACACATAGAGACACACAGAGACATAGAGACACAGAGAGACACATAGAGACACAGAGAGACACATAGAGACACAGAAAGATATAGAAAGACATATCTCTATGTCATTATATATATATATATTATACATATATATTATATATTATATATATATATATTATATTATATATATATTATACACAGAGAGACAGAGAGAGAAACACAGAGACACATAGAGACACACAGAGACACACAGAGACACACAGAGACACACAGAGACACACAGAGACACACAGAGACACACAGAGACACATAGAGACACATAGAGACACACAGAGACACACAGAGACACACAGAGACACACAGAGATACACAGAGACACACAGAGACACACAGAGACACACAGAGACATAGAGAGACATAGAGACACAAAGACACACACAGACACACACAGACACACAGAGACACACAGAGATACACAGAGACACACAGAGACACACAGAGACATAGAAAGACATGGAGAGACACGGAGAGACACAGAGCGACATAGAGAGACACACAGAGATACACAGAGACACACAGAGACACACAGAGACACACAGAGACACAGAGTCACAGAGAAACAACCAGAGACACACTGAGAGACACAGAGACACACACAGAGCCACACACAGAGAAACAGAGACACACAGAGACACACACAGAGACACAGAGGCACACGGAGAAAAACGCACAGACACGCAGAGACACACAGAGATACACAGAGACACACAGAGAGACACAGAGAGACACACAGAGACACACAGAGACACAGAGAGACACCCAGAGACACCCAGAGACACACAGAGACACACAAAGAGCCACACACAGAGACACAGAGACACACACAGAGACACACAGGGACACATAGAGAAAAACGCAGAGACACGCAGAGACACGCAGAGACACACAGAGACACACAGAGACACACAGAGACACACAGAGACACACACAGAGAGACACACAGAGACATAGAGACACATAGACACACAGAGAGACACATAGAGACACAGAGAGACACAGAAAGATTTAGAAAGACATAGCTCTCTATGTCATTATATACATTATATATTATATATATATATATTATATATATATTATATTATATATATATATATATATTATATACTAAAACGAATGTGATGTTGTTCACGGAACGTTGAAAGTGCTCAATACCATAAAGGTAGAAGAATATATAGTGAAAGTGGTCTTACCTCAAAATGATAAAAGCCGCAACTGTCTGCAGTTTCACACAAGGCGATCTTCAGGCAAACAGGACCTGAAGATCGCCTTGCGTGAAACTGACAGTTGCGGCTTTTATCATTTTGAGGTAAGACCACTTTCACTATATATATTATATATATATATTATATATTATATATATATATATATTATATATTATATATATATTATACACAGAGACACACAGAGAGAAACACAGAGACACGTAGAGAGACAGCGAGACACATAGAGACACACAGAGACACACAGAGACACACAGAGACACACAGAGACACACAGAGACACACAGAGACACACAGAGACACACAGAGACACACAGAGACATAGAAAGACATAGAGACACATAGAGACACACAGAGACACGCAGAGAAACACAGAGACACACAGAGACAGAGACACACAGAGACACACAGAGACACACACAGAGCCACACACACAGACACACAGAGACACACAGAGACACACACAGAGCCACACACACAGACACACAGAGACACACAGAGACACACGGAGACACACATAGACACACAGAGACAGAGACACACAGAGAGACACGGAGAACGAGACACACAGAGACAGACAGAGACACACAGAGACACACAGAGACACACAGAGACACCTAGAGACACAACGATACACACAGAGTCACACAGAGACACACAGAGACACACAGAGACACACAGAGACATAGAGAGAGATGGAGAGACACAGAGCGACATATATAGACACACAGAGACACACAGAGACATGTAGAGACACGTAGAGACACACAGAGACACACAGAGACACACCGAGACACACATAGACACATAGAGACACACAGAGACATAGAGACACAGAGAGACACATAGAGACACATAGAGACACATAGAGACACAGAAAGATATAGAAAGACATAGCTCTATGTCATTATATATATTATATATTATATATATATATTATATATATATTATATTATATTATATATATATATATTATACATATATATTATATATTATATATATATATATTATATTATATATATATTATACACAGAGAGACAGAGAGAGAAACACAGAGACACATAGAGACACACAGAGACACACAGAGACACACAGAGACACACAGAGACACACAGAGACACACAGAGACACACAGAGACACATAGAGACACATAGAGACACACAGAGACACACAGAGACACACAGAGACACACAGAGATACACAGAGACACACAGAGACACACAGAGACACACAGAGACATAGAGAGACATAGAGACACACAGACACACACAGACACACACAGACACACAGAGACACACAGAGATACACAGAGACACACAGAGACACACAGAGACATAGAAAGACATGGAGAGACACGGAGAGACACAGAGCGACATAGAGAGACACACAGAGATACACAGAGACACACAGAGACACACAGAGACACACAGAGACACACAGAGACACACAGAGACACACAGAGACACACAGAGACACATAGAGACACATAGAGACACACATAGACACACATAGACACACAGCGACAGAGAGACATAGAGAGACACAGAGACCATGAGACACACAGAGACACACAGAGATACACAGAGACACACAGAGACACACAGAGACACAGAGTCACAGAGAAACAACCAGAGACATACTGAGACACACAGAGACACACACAGAGCCACACACAGAGAAACAGAGACACACAGAGACACAGACAGAGACACAGAGACACACGGAGAAAAACGCAGAGACACGCAGAGACACACAGAGATACACAGAGACACACAGAGACACACAGAGACACACAGAGAGACACACAGAGACACACAGAGACATAGAGACACATGGACACACAGAGAGACACATAGAGACACAGAGAGACACAGAAAGATATAGAAAGACATAGCTCTCTATGTTATTATATATATTATATATTATATATATATATATAATATATATATTATATTATATATATATATATATATTATATACTAAAACGAATGTGATGTTGTTCACGGAACGTTGAAAGTGCTCAATACCATAAAGGTAGAGCGAATATAGAGAAAAGTGGTCTTACACAGAGACACAATGATAAAAGCCGCAACTGTCTGCAGTTTCACGCAAGGCGATCTTCAGGCGAACAGGACCTGAAGATCGCCTTGCGTGAAACTGACAGTTGCGGCTTTTATCATTTTGAGGTAAGACCACTTTCACTATATATATTATATATATATATATATTATATATTATATATATATATATTATATATTATATATATATTATACACAGAGAGACACAGAGAGAAACACAGAGACACATAGAGAGACAGCGAGACACATAGAGACACACAGCGACACACAGAGACACACAGAGACACACAGAGACGCACAGAGAGACACAGAGACACACGTAGACACACGTCGACACACGTCGACACACAGAGACACACAGAGACACAAAGAGACACACAGAGACACAAAGAGACACACAGAGACATAGAAAGACATAGAGACACATAGAGACACACAGAGACACACAGAGAAACACAGAGACACACAGAGACAAACAGAGACACACAGAGACACACAGAGACACACACAGAACCACACGCACAGACACAAAGAGACATACAGAGACACATAGAGAGACAGCGAGACATATAGAGACACACAGAGACACACAGAGACACACAGAGACACACAGAGACACACAGAGACACACAGAGACACACAGAGACACACAGAGACACACGTAGACACACGTCGACACACAGAGACACACAGAGACACAAAGAGACACACAGAGACACAAAGAGACACACAGAGACATAGAAAGACATAGAGACACATAGAGACACACAGAGACACACAGAGAAACACAGAGACACACAGAGACAGAGACACACAGAGACACACAGAGACACACAGAGACACACAGAGACACACACAGAGCCACACACACAGACACACAGAGACATACAGAGACACACAGAGACACCCAGAGACACGCAGAGACACACAGAGACACACAGAGACACACAGACACACACAGACACACACAGAGACACAGACACACACATAGACACACATAGACAAACAGAGACAGAGACTCACAGAGAGACACGGAGACCACGAGACACACAGAGACAGACAGAGACACACAGAGACACACAGAGACACACAGAGACACCTAGAGACACAACGATACACACAGAGTCACACAGAGACACACAGAGACACACAGAGACACGCAGATACACACAGAGACACACAGAGACACACAGAGACATAGAGAGAGATGAAGAGACACAGAGCGACATAGAGAGACACACAGAGACACACAGAGACACGTAGAGACACACAGAGACACACAGAGACACACAGAGACACACAGAGACACACAGAGACACACCGAGACACACATAGACACATAGAGACACACCGAGACACACATAGACACATAGAGACACAGAGAGACACACAGAGACACACATAGACACACAGAGACACACAGAGAGACACACAGAGACACATAGAGACACATAGAGACACATAGAGACACAGAAAGATATAGAAAGACATAGCTCTCTATGTCATTATATATATTATATATTATTCAATCTACAGACACGTGTTTCGCTGTACAACAGCTCATCAGTGTAGCTTGGAACAATCTGAATGAGTCTGACTCGGTAATTATACACTTGCGATCGTCACTGACAACCGCTTGTGGGACAACACCGGCAATCAGAACATTCAGATGCGTGGAGTGCGCATGGGACCAGAGTGCTCAAACTGCCACAAGGGTAGTGAGCGTTGCATTATCGCTAAAGGACACCCACGTTTACTTCACAGAGTGCTCAACAACACCGAAGTGAAGGAGCGTACATAATTCAATCTACAGACACGTGTTTCGCTGTACAACATTATATATATATATATATATATATATTATATATTATATATTATATATATATATATTATATATATATTATACACAGAGAGACAGAGAGAGAAACACAGAGACACATAGAGAGACAGAGAGACACATAGAGACACAGAGACACACAGAGACACACAGAGAGACACACAGAGACACACAGAGACACACAGAGACACACGTAGACACACAGAGACACACAGAGACACACAGAGACACACAGAGACATAGAGACACATAGAGACACATATAGACACATAGAGACACACAGAGAGACACAGAGAGACAGAGACACACAGAGACACACAGAGACACACAGAGACACACAGAGACACGCAGAGACACACAGAGACACAGAGAGACATAGAGAGAGATGGAGAGACACGGAGAGACAAAGAGCGACATATAGAGACACACAGAGACACACAGAGACACACAGAGACACGTAGAGACACACAGAGACACACAGAGACACACAGATACACACAGAGACACACCGAGACACACATAGACACATAGAGACACACAGAGACACACAGAGACACACATAGACACACAGAGAGACACAGAGACATAGAGACACATAGAGACACAGAGAGACACATAGAGACACATAGACACACAGAAAGATATAGAGACACACAGAGACACACAGAGACACACAGAGACACACACAGAGACACAGAGAGACACACATAGAGAAAGAGACACACAGAGAGATATAGAGAGACAGAGAGACACATAGACACACAGAGAGACACACAGAGACACACAGAGACACACGTAGACACACGTCGACACACATAGACACACAGAGACACACAGAGACATAGAAAGACATAGAGACACATAGAGACACATAGAGACACACATAGAGACACATAGAGACACACATAGAGACACAGAGAGACAGAGACACACAGAGACATAGAGAGAGATGGAGAGACACAGAGCGACATATGTAGACACACAGAGACACACAGAGACACACAGAGACACGTAGAGACACGTAGAGACACACAGAGACACACAGAGACACACCGAGACACACATAGACACATAGAGATACACAGAGACACACAGAGACACACATAGACACACAGAGAGACACAGAGAGACACACAGAGACATAGAGACACAGAGAGACACATAGAGACACATAGAGACACATAGAGACACAGAAAGATATAGAAAGACATAGCTCATATATTATATATATATATATTATATTATATATATATTATACACAGAGAGACAGAGAGAGAAACACAGAGACACATAGAGAGACAGAGAGACACATAGAGACACAGAGACACACAGAGACACACAGAGAGACACACAGAGACACACAGAGACACACAGAGACACACGTAGACACACAGAGACACACAGAGACACACAGAGACACACAGAGACATAGAGAGACATAGAGACACATATAGACACATAGAGACACACAGAGAGACACAGAGAAACAGAGACACACAGAGACACACAGAGACACACAGAGACACACAGACACACACAGAGACACACACAGAGACACACAGAGACACACAGAGACATAGAGAGATATGGAGAGACACGGAGAGACAAAGAGCGACATATACAGACACACAGAGACACACAGAGACACACAGAGACACGTAGAGACACACAGGGACACACAGAGACACACAGAGACACACAGAGACACACCGAGACACACATAGACACATAGAGACACACAGAGACACACAGAGACACACATAGACACACAGAGAGACACAGAGACATAGAGACACATAGAGACACAGAGAGACACATAGAGACACATAGACACACAGAAAGATATAGAGACACACAGAGACACACAGAGACACACAGAGACACAGAGAGACACACATAGAGAAAGAGACACACAGAGAGATATAGAGAGACATAGAGAGACACAAAGAGACAAACAGATACAAACAGAGAGACAGAGAGACACATAGAGAGACAGAGAGACACATAGAGACACAGAGAAACACAGAGAGACACAGATAGAGACACAGAGACATACAGAAACACACAAAGGCACACAGAGACACAGACAAGCACAGACAGAGACAGAGAAAGACAAACACTTAGAGACACACAGAGACACACAGACACACAGACAGACACAGACAGACACAGGGAGACACAGGGAGACACATGGAGACAAACACAGACACATCGAGACACAGAGACACACAGAGACACAGAGAGACACAGAGAGAAACACAGAGACACAGAGAGAAACACAGAGACACATAGAGAGACAGAGAGACACACAGAGACACACAGAGACACACAGAGACACACGTAGACACACGGATACGCACAGAGACACACGGAGACACACAGAGACACACAGAGACACAAAGAGACACATAGAGACATAGAAAGACACAGAGACACACGGAGACACACAGAGACACACAGAGACACAGAGACACACACACAGAGACACACAGAGACACACACAGAGCCACACAGAGACACACACAGAGCCACACACAGAGACACAGAGACACACAGAGAGACACACAGAGACACACAGAGACACACAGAGACACGCAGAGAAACGCAGAGACACACAGAGACACACAGAGACACACAGAGACACACATAGACACACAGAGACAGAGAGACACAGAGAGACACAGAGACCACGAGACACACGCAGAGACATACAGAGACACACAGAGACATACATAGACACACAGAGACACACAGAGACACCCAGAGACACACCGAGGTACACAGAGACACACAGAGACACACAGAGACATAGAGAGACATGGAGAGACACGGAGAGAGACAGAGACAAACAGAGACACCCAGAGACACGCAGAGACACACAGAGACACACAGAGACACACAGAGACACACAGAGACACACAGAGACACACAGAGACACACAGAGACAGAGACACACTGAGAGACACGGAGACCACGAGACGCACAGAGACAGGCAGAGACACACAGAGACACACAGAGACACAGAGACACATAGAGACACCTAGAGACACAACGATACACACAGAGTCACACAGAGACACACAGAGACATCCCGAGACACACAGGGACACCCAGAGACACACAGAGACACCCAGAGACACACAGAGATACACACAGACACATAGAGAGACATGCAGAGACACGGAGAGACACAGAGCGACATAGAGAGACACACAGAGACACACAGAGACACACAGAGACACACAGAGACACACAGAGACACACAGAGACACACAGAGACACACAGAGACACACAGAGACACACAGAGACACACAGAGACACACAGAGACACACAGAGACACACAGAGACAGAGACACACTGAGAGACACGGAGATCACGAGACGCACAGAGACAGACAGAGACACACAGAGACACACAGAGACACACAGAGACACACAGAGACACCTAGAGACACAACGATACACACAGAGTCACACAGAGATACACAGAGACATCCCGAGACACACAGGGACACCCAGAGACACACAGAGACACCCAGAGACACACAGAGATACACAGAGACACACAGAGACACACAGACACATAGAGAGACATGGAGAGACACGGAGAGACACAGAGCGACATAGAGAGACACACAGAGACACACAGAGAGACACACAGAGACACACAGAGACACACAGAGACACACAGAGACACACAGAGACACACATAGACACACACAGACACACACAGAGACACACAGATATACACAGTGACACCTAGAGACACACCGAGACACACAGAGACATAGAGAGACACAGAGACACACAGAGACACACAGAGACACACAGAGACACAGAGACACACAGATAGACAAAGAGACACACAGAGACACACAGAGACACACAGAGACACGCAGAGAAACGCAGAGACACACGGAGACACACAGAGACACACAGAGACACACATAGACACACAGAGACAGAGAGACACAGAGAGACAGAGAGACCACGAGACACACGCAGAGACATACAGAGACACACAGAGACATACATAGACACACAGAGACACACAGAGACACCCAGAGACACACCGAGATACACAGAGACACACAGAGACACACAGAGACATAGAGAGACATGGAGAGACACGGAGAGACACAGAGACACACAGAGACACCCAGAGACACGCAGAGACACACAGAGACACACAGAGACACACAGAGACACACAGAGACACACAGAGACACACAGAGACACACAGACACATAGAGAGACATGGAGAGACACGGAGAGACACAGAGCGACATAGAGAGACACACAGAGACACACAGAGAGACACACAGAGACACACAGAGACATAGAGAGACATGGAGAGACACGGAGAGACACAGAGACACACAGAGACACCCAGAGACACACAGAGATACACAGAGACACACAGAGACACACAGACACATAGAGAGACATGGAGAGACACGGAGAGACACAGAGCGACATAGAGAGACACACAGAGACACACAGAGAGACACACAGAGACACACAGAGACACACAGAGACACACAGAGACACACAGAGACACACATAGACACACACAGACACACACAGAGACACACAGATATACACAGTGACACCTAGAGACACACCGAGACACACAGAGACATAGAGAGACACAGAGACACACAGAGACACACAGAGACACACAGAGACACAGAGACACACAGATAGACAAAGAGACACACAGAGACACACAGAGACACACAGAGACACGCAGAGAAACGCAGAGACACACGGAGACACACAGAGACACACAGAGACACACATAGACACACAGAGACAGAGAGACACAGAGAGACAGAGAGACCACGAGACACACGCAGAGACATACAGAGACACACAGAGACATACATAGACACACAGAGACACACAGAGACACCCAGAGACACACCGAGATACACAGAGACACACAGAGACACACAGAGACATAGAGAGACATGGAGAGACACAGAGAGACACAGAGACACACAGAGACACACAGAGACACACAGAGACACACAGAGACACACAGAGACACACAGAGACACACAGAGACACACAGAGACACACAGAGACACACAGAGACACACAGAGACACACAGAGACAGAGACACACAGAGAGACACGGAGACCACGAGACGCACAGAGACACGCAGAGACACACAGAGACACACAGAGACACACAGAGACACCTAGAGACACAACGATACACACAGAGTCACACAGAGACACACAGAGACATCCCGAGACACACAGGGACACCCAGAGACACACAGAGACAGAGACACACTGAGAGACACGGAGACCACGAGACGCACAGAGACAGGCAGAGACACACAGAGACACCTAGAGACACAACGATACACACAGAGTCACACAGAGACACACAGAGACATCCCGAGACACACAGGGACACCCAGAGACACACAGAGACACCCAGAGACACACAGAGATACACAGAGACACACAGAGACACATAGACACATAGAGAGACATGGAGAGACACGGAGAGACACAGAGCGACATAGAGAGACACACAGAGACACACAGAGAGACACACAGAGACACACAGAGACACACAGAGACACACAGAGACACACAGAGACACACATAGACACACACAGACACACACAGAGACACACAGATATACACAGTGACACCTAGAGACACACCGAGACACACAGAGACATAGAGAGACACAGAGACACACAGAGACACACAGAGACACAGAGACACACAGATAGACAAAGAGACACACAGAGACACACAGAGACACAGAGAGACACAGAGACCACGAGACACACGGAGACACACAGAGACACACAGAGACACACATAGACACACAGAGACAGAGAGACACAGAGAGACACAGAGACCACGAGACACACGCAGAGACATACAGAGACACACAGAGACATACATAGACACACAGAGACACACAGAGACACCCAGAGACACACCGAGATACACAGAGACACACAGAGACACACAGAGACATGGAGAGACACGGAGAGACACAGAGACACACAGAGACACCCAGAGACACGCAGAGACACACAGAGACACACAGAGACACACAGAGACACACAGAGACACACAGAGACACACAGAGACACACAGAGACACACAGAGACAGAGACACACAGAGAGACACGGAGACCACGAGACGCACAGAGACAGGCAGAGACACACAGAGACACACAGAGACACACAGAGACACCTAGAGACACAACGATACACACAGAGTCACACAGAGACACACAGAGACATCCCGAGACACACAGGGACACCCAGAGACACACAGAGACACCCAGAGACACACAGAGATACACAGAGACACACAGACACCTCTATGTGTCTGTACACATAGAGAGACATGGAGAGACACGGAGAGACACAGAGCGACATAGAGAGACACACAGAGACACACAGAGACACACAGAGACACACAGAGACACACAGAGACACACAGAGACACACAGAGACACACAGAGACACACAGAGACACACAGAGACACACAGAGACACACAGAGACACACAGAGACACACAGAGACACACAGAGACACACAGAGACACACAGAGACACACAGAGACACACAGACACACAGAGACACACAGAGACAGAGACACACTGAGAGACACGGAGACCACGAGACGCACAGAGACACGCAGAGACACACAGAGACACACAGAGACACACAGAGACACCTAGAGACACAACGATACACACAGAGTCACACAGAGACACACAGAGACATCCCGAGACACACAGGGACACCCAGAGACACACAGAGACACCCAGAGACACACAGAGATACACAGAGACACACAGAGACACACAGACACATAGAGAGACATGGAGAGACACGGAGAGACACAGAGCGACATAGAGCGACATAGAGAGACACACAGAGACACACACAGAGACACACAGAGACACACAGAGACACACAGACACACACAGAGACACACAGAGACACACATAGACACACACAGACACACACAGAGACACACAGATATACACAGTGACACCTAGAGACACACCGAGACACACAGAGACATAGAGAGACACAGAGACACACAGAGACACACAGAGACACACAGAGACACAGAGACACACAGATAGACAAAGAGACACACAGAGACACACAGAGACACACAGAGACAAACAGAGACACACAGAGACACACAGAGACACACAGAGACACAGAGAGACACAGAGAGACACACAGAGACACACAGAGACGCACAGAGACATATATAGACACACAGAGACACATAGAGACACACAGAGACACACAGAGACACATAGACACACGAAGACACACAGAGACACAGAGACACTCAGAGACATAGAGAGACACAATGTCACACAGAGACACACAGAGACACACAGAGACACACAGAGACACACAGAGACACACGGAGACACACAGAGACACATAGACACACGGAGACACACAGAGACACAGAGAGACACACATAGAGAAAGAGACACACAGAGAGATATAGAGAGACATAGAGAGACACAAAGAGACAAACAGATACAAACAGAGAGACAGCGAGACACATAGAGAGACAGAGAGACACATAGAGACACAGAGAAACACAGAGAGACACAGATAGACACACAGAGACATACAGAGACATATATAGACACACAGAGACACATAGAGACACACAGAGACACACAGAGACACACAGAGACACATAGACACATGAAGACACACAGAGACACAGAGATATACAAACACACAGAGACACACAGAGACACACAGAGACACAGAGAGACACAGAGAGAAACACAGAGACACATAGATAGACAGAGAGACACATAGAGACACACAGAGACACACAGAGACACACGTAGACACACAGAGACACACAGAGACACACAGAGACATAGAGAGACATAGAGACACACAGAGACACACAGACAGACAGAGACACACATAGACACACAGAGATACACAGAGACACACAGAGACACACAGAGACATAGAGAGACATGGAGAGACACAGAGACACACAGAGCGACATAGAGAGACACACAGAGACACACAGAGACACACAGAGACACACAGAGACACACAGAGACACACAGAGACACACAGAGACACACAGAGACACACAGAGACACACAGAGACACAGAGAAAACGAGACACACGCAGACACATACGGAGACACACAGAGACACAGAGACACACAGAGACATAGAGACACACAGAGACACACAGAGACACACAGAGAGACACAGAGAGAGACACACACAGAGAGACACAGAGAGAGAGACACACAGAGAGACACAGAGAGACACAGAGAGACACAGAGACACACTGATAGACACAGAGACACACAGAGACACACAGAGACACACAGCGACACACAGAGACACATAGAGACACACAGAGACACACAGCGACACACAGAGACACATAGACACACGAAGACACACAGAGACACAGAGACACACAGAGACATAGAGAGACACACAGAGACACACATAGACATACAGAGACACACAGAGACACAGAGAAAACGAGACACACGCAGAGACATACGGAGACACACAGAGACACAGAGACACACAGAGACATAGAGAGACACAGAGACACACAGAGACACACAGAGACACAGAGAGATATAGAGAGACACAGAGACACATAGAGACACACAGAGACAAACAGAGAGACACAGAGACACAGAGACACAGAGAGAGAGACACACAGAGAGATACAGAGAGACACAGAGACACACAGATAGACACAGAGACACACAGAGACACACAGAGACTCACAGCGACACACAGAGACACATAGAGACACACAGAGACACACAGCGACACACAGAGACACATAGACACACGAAGACACACAGAGACACAGAGACACACAGAGACATAGAGAGACACACAGAGACACACAGAGATATACAGAGACACACAGAGACACACAGAGACACACAGAGACATAGAGAGACATAGAGACACACAGAGACACACAGACACACAGAGACACACAGAGATACACAGAGACACACAGAGACACACAGAGACACACAGAGATACACAGAGAAACACAGAGACACACAGAGACATAGAGAGACATGGAGAGACACGGAGAGACACAGAGCGACATAGAGAGACACACAGAGACACACAGAGACACTCAGAGACACACAGAGACACACAGAGACACACAGAGACACACAGAGACACACAGAGACACACAGAGACACATAGAGACACACCGAGACACACATAGATACACAGAGACAGATATACATAGAGAGACACAGAGACCACGAGAGACACGCAGAGACATACAGAGACACACAGAGACACACAGAGACACACATAGACACACAGAGACACACAGAGACACAGAGAGACACACATAGAGAAAGAGACACACAGAGAGATATAGAGAGACATAGAGAGACACAAAGAGACAAACAGATACAAACAGAGAGACAGAGAGACACACAGAGACACACACAGAGCCACACACAGAGCCACACACAGAGACACAGAGACACACAGAGAGACACACAGAGACACACAGAGACACACAGAGAGACACAGAGACACACAGAGACACACAGAGACACACAGAGACACAGAGTCACAGAGAGACAACCAGAGACACACTGAGACACACAGAGACACACACAGAGCCACACACAGAGAAACAGAGACACACAGAGACACACACAGAGACACAGAGACACACAGAGAAAAACGCAGAGACACACAGAGACACACAGAGATACACAGAGACACACAGAGACGCACAGAGACACACAGAGAGACACACAGAGACACACAGAGACATAGACACACATAGACACACAGAGAGACACATAGAGACACAGAGAGACACAGAAAGATATAGAAAGACATAGCTCACGGAACGTTGAAAGTGCTCAATACCATAAAGGTAGAGCGAATATATAGTGAAAGTAGTCTTACCTCAAAATGATAAAAGCCGCAACTGTCTGCAGTTTCACACAAGGCGATCTTCAGGCGAACAGGACCTGAAGATCGCCTTGCGTGAAACTGACAGTTGCGGCTTTTATCATTGAGGTAAGACCACTTTCACTATATATATATTATACACAGAGAGACACAGAGAGAAACACAGAGACACATAGAGAGACAGAGAGACACATAGAGACACACAGAGACACACAGAGACACACAGTGACACACAGTTAGACACAGAGACACATAGAGACACACAGAGACACACAGAGACACACAGAGACACACAGAGACACCCAGAGACACACATAGACATAGCGAAACACAGAGAGAGAAAGAAACACAGAGAGATACAGAGAGACACAGAGAGACACAGAGAGACACAGAGAGACACACAGAGATACAGAGAGACACAGAGAGACACAGAGAAACACAGAGAGACCGAGAGACAAACAGAGAGACAAACAGACACAGAGACACACAGAGACACACAGAGACACACATAGAGTCACAGAGAGACACAGAGAGACACAGAGAGACACAGAGAGACACAGAGAGATACAGAGAGACACAGAGAGACACATAGAGACGCACAGAGACACACAGAGACACACAGAGACACACAGAGAGACACACAGAGACACAGAGAGAGATGGAGAGATATAGCGAGACACAGAGAGACACATAAAGACACAGAGACACACAGAGTAACACAGGGAGAGAGAGAGACATACAGAGTGACACAGAGAGACACAAAGAGACATGGAGAGACACAAACAGATGCAGAGAGACAGAGAGACACACAGAGAGACACATAGAGACACACAGAGACACACAGAGACACAGAGAGACATAGAGAGATATAGCGAGACATAGAGAGATATAGCGAGACACAGAGAGACAGAGAGATATAGCGAGACACAGAGAGACACAGAGACACAGAGAGATATAGAGAGACACAGAGACACAGAGAGACATAGAGAGATATAGCGAGACACAGAGAGACACAGAGAGACACAGAGAGACATAGAGAGACACAAAAAGACACAGAGAGACACACAGAGACACACAGAGACACACAGAGACACAGAGAGACATCGAGAGATATAGAGAGACACAGAGAGACACAGAGAGACATAGAGAGATATAGCGAGACACAGAGAGACACAGAGAGACATAGCGAGATATAGCGAGACACAGAGAGACACAGAAAGACACAGAGAGACACAGAGAGACACAGAGAGACACAGAGAGACACAGAGAGACATAGAGAGACACAGAGACACACAGAGACACACAGAGACACACAGAGAGACACACAGAGACACAGAGAGACATGGAGAGATATAGAGAGACATAGAGAGACACAGAGAGACACAGAGAGACATAGAGAGATATAGGGAGACATCGAGAGACACAGAGAGACATAGAGAGATATACCGAGACACACAGAGACACACAGAGACACACAGAGACACAGAGAGACACAGAGAGTCACAGATAGACACAGAGACACACAGAGAGACACAGAGAGAGACATAGAGATACAGAGAGACACGGAGAGACACAGAGAGACACAGAGAGATACACAGAGACACAAAGAGAGACACAGAGACACACAGAGACACACAGAGACATGGAGATATATAGCGAGACACAGAGACACACAGAGAGACATAGAGAGACACACAGAGACACACATAGAAACATAAAGAGACACACAGAGACACACAGAGACACAGAGAGAGACACAGAGAGACAGAGAGACGCAGAGAGTCACAAAGACATGGAGTGATATAGCGAGACACAGAGAGACACAGAGAGACATAGAGAGACACAGAGAGACATAGAGAGACACAGAGAGAAGCAGAGACACACCGAGATACAGAGAGACACACAGAGACACAGAGAGACACCGAGAGACACACAGAGACACAGAGAGTCACAGAGAGATACAGAGAGACACAGCGAGACACAGAGAGACACAGAGAGACACAAGAGGCACACAGAGACACACACAGGGAGACACAGAGAGAAACAGAGAGAAACAGAGAATCACAGAGAGACAGAGACACACAGAGAGACATAGAGAGACACAGAGAGACACAGAGCTCTCTCTGTGTTTCTCTCTCTGAGAGACACATAGATACACAGAGAGAAACAGAGAGAAACAGAGAGACACAGAGAGACACAGAGAGATACAGAGAGATACAGAGAGACACAGAGAGAGACAGAGAGACACACAGATGCACACAGAGCCACAGAGAGACACAAAGATACACACAGAGACACACAGAGACACAGAGACACACATAGAGACACACAGAGAGAGACAGAGACATTCAGGGAGACACAGACAGACACAGACAGACACAGACAGACAGACACAGACAAACACAGACAGACACAGACAGACACAGACAGACACAGACACAGACAGACACAGACATACACAGACAGACACAGACAGACACAGAGGGACACAGAGGGACACAGACAGACACAGAAATTACACAGAAAGACACAGAAAGACACACACAGACACACACAGACAGACAGACATAGACAGAACAGATAGACATAGAGAGACACAGAGAGACACAGAGAGACACAGATAGACACAGAGAATCACAGAGAGACAGAAACACAGAGAGACATAGAGAGACACAGAGAGACACAGAGAGACGTAAAGAGACACAGAGAGACACAGAGAGTCACCGAGAGACACAGAGAGACATATAGAGATATAGCGACATACTTTAATACTTTAATACTTTAATCAATTTTTCAATACATTACATTCATAATATAATCTAATGTATTAGAGGTAGACCAAAAACAGAATACAAGATTCCATACTATAGATCACCCAGGATACAGTTACAGTGCAACATACAATTATATCACGCAGAGACACACAGAGAGATACAGATACACAGAGAGACATAGAGAGATATAGCGAGACACAGAGAGACACATAGAGACCGAGAGAGAAACAGAGAGAGAAACAGACACAGAGAGACAAAGAGAGACACAAACGGACACAGAGAGACACCGAGAGACACAGAGAGACATAGCTCTACACAGAGAGAAACAGAGAGACACAGAGAGACACATAGAGACACAGAAAGACACAGAGAGACACAGAGAGACACAGAGAGACACAGAGAGACACAGAGAGACACAGAGAGACACAGAGAGACACAGAGAGACACAGAGAGAGAAATAAAGACACAGAGACAGAGAGAGATACAGAGATACACAGACAGACACAAACAGACACAGAGAGACAAAGAGAGACACAGAGAGACATAGAGAGACACCAAGAGACACAGACAGACACAGACAGACACAGACAGACACAGAGAGACACTGAGAGACACACAGACACAGAGAGGCACAGATAGACACATAGAGACACAGAGAGACATACAGAGACACACATAGAAACATAAAGAGACACACAGAGACACACAGAGACACAGAGAGAGACACAGAGAGACAGAGAGATGCAGAGAGTCACAGAGACATGGAGTGATATAGCGAGACACAGAGAGACACAGAGAGACATAGAGAGACACAGAGAGACATAGAGAGACACAGAGAGAAGCAGAGACACACCGAGATACAGAGAGACACACAGAGACACAGAGAGACACCGAGAGACACACAGAGACACAGAGAGTCACAGAGAGATACAGAGAGACACAGCGAGACACAGAGAGACACAGAGAGACACAAGAGGCACACAGAGACACACACAGGGAGACACAGAGAGAAACAGAGAGAAACAGAGAATCACAGAGAGACAGAGACACACAGAGAGACATAGAGAGACACAGAGAGACACAGAGCTCTCTCTGTGTTTCTCTCTCTGAGAGACACATAGATACACAGAGAGAAACAGAGAGAGACAGAAAGACACAGAGAGATACAGAGAGATACAGAGAGACACAGAGAGAGACAGAGAGACACACAGATGCACACAGAGCCACAGAGAGACACAAAGATACACACAGAGACACACAGAGACACAGAGACACACATAGAGACACACAGAGAGAGACAGAGACATTCAGGGAGACACAGACAGACACAGACAGACACAGACAGACAGACACAGACAAACACAGACAGACACAGACAGACACAGACAGACACAGACAGACACAGACATACACAGACAGACACAGACAGACACAGAGGGACACAGAGGGACACAGACAGACACAGAAATTACACAGAAAGACACAGAAAGACACACACAGACACACACAGACAGACAGACATAGACAGAACAGATAGACATAGAGAGACACAGAGAGACACAGAGAGACACAGATAGACACAGAGAATCACAGAGAGACAGAGACACAGAGAGACATAGAGAGACACAGAGAGACACAGAGAGACGTAAAGAGACACAGAGAGACACAGAGAGTCACCGAGAGACACAGAGAGACATATAGAGATATAGCGACATACTTTAATACTTTAATACTTTATTCAATTTTTCAATACATTACATTCATTATATAATCTAATGTATTAGAGGTAGACCAAAAACAGAATACAAGATTACATACTATAGATCACCCAGGATACAGTTAGAGTGCAACATACAATCATATCACGCAGAGACACACAGAGAGATACAGATACACAGAGAGACATAGAGAGATATAGCGAGACACAGAGAGACACATAGAGACACATAGAGACCGAGAGAGAAACAGAGAGAGAAACAGACACAGAGAGACAAAGAGAGACACAAACGGACACAGAGAGACACCGAGAGACACAGAGAGACATAGCTCTACACAGAGAGAAACAGAGAGACACAGAGAGACACATAGAGACACAGAAAGACACAGAGAGACACAGAGAGACACAGAGAGACACAGAGAGACACAGAGAGACACAGAGAGACACAGAGAGACACAGAGAGACACACAGAGACACACAGAGAGAAATAAAGACACAGAGACAGAGAGAGATACAGAGATACACAGACAGACACAAACAGACACAGAGAGACAAAGAGAGACACAGAGAGACATAGAGAGACACCAAGAGACACAGACAGACACAGACAGACACAGACAGACACAGAGAGACACTGAGAGACACACAGACACAGAGAGGCACAGATAGACACATAGAGACACAGAGAGACATACAGAGAGACATAGAGAGATATAGCGAGAAACAGAGAGACATAGAGAGACATAGAGAGACAAAGAGAGACACAGAGAGACACAGAGAGATACAAAGAGACATATAGAGACACAAAGAGACGCAGAGAGACACAGAGAGACACCGACACACATAGATAGACACACAGAGACACACAGAGACACATAGAGACACATAGAGACACATAGAGAGAAACACAGAGACACACAGAGACACACAGAGACACACAGAGACACAGAGAGACACAAAGAGAGAGAGAGATGCAGAGAGTCACAGAGAGACACAGAGAGTCGCACAGAGACACAGAGAGACAAAGAGAGACACATAGAGACACACAGAGACACACAGAGACACACAGAAAGACACACAGAGAAACAGAGAGACATGGAGAGATATAGCGAGACACAGAGAGACACAGAGAGACATACAGAGACACAGAGAGACACAGAGAGACACAGAAAGACGCAGAGAGACACAGAGAGACACAGAAAGATATAGAGACACAAAGAGACACAGAGAGACACAGAGAGACACAGGAACGCATAGAGAGACACATAAAGAGACACACAGAGACACACAGAGACACACAGAGACACACAGAGACACACATATACATACAGAGACACACAGAGACACACAGAGACACAGAGACACACAGAGAGAGATACAGAGACACAGAGAGAGATAGAGAGATATAGCGAGACACAGAGAGACACATAGAGACCGAGAGAGAAACAGAGAGAGAAACAGACACAGAGAGACAAAGAGGGACACAGACAGACACAGAGAGACACAGAGAGACACAGAGAGACACAGAGACACAGAGAGAAACAGAGAGATACAGAGAGACACATAGAGACACAGAAAGACACTAAGAGACACAAACAGACACAGAGAGACAAAGAGAGACAAAGAGAGACACAGAGAGACACAGAGAGACACAGACAGACACAGACAGACACAGAGAGACAAAGAGACACACATAGCGACATAGAGAGACACAGAGAGACACAGAGACACAGAGACACAGAGAGATACAGAGAGATACAGAGAGACACACAGAGACACACAGAGACACAGAGAGACACAGAGAGACACAGAGAGACACAGAGAGACACAGAGATACACAAACAGACACACAGAGACACAGAGAGACACAAACAGACACATAGAGACACACACAGAGACACACAGAGACACAGAGAGACATGGAGAGATATAGCGAGACACAGAGAGATACAGAGAGACATAGAGAGACACAGAGAGACATAGAGAAACACAGAGAGACACAGCGAGACACAGAGAGACACAGAGAGACACAGAGCGACATAGAGAGACAGAAAGAGACACAGAGAGACACAGAGAGACACAGAGACACATAGAGAGACACACAGAGACACACAGAGACACACAGAGGCACACAGAGACACACAGAGACAACGAGAGAGATACAGAGACACAGAGAGACAGAGAGACATAGAGAGATATAGCGAGACATAGAGAGACACAGAGAGACACAGAGAGACGCAGAGTGACACAGAGAGACACAGAGAGACACAGAGAGACACAGAGAGACACAGAGACACACACAGAGACACACAGAGACACACACAGGCGAAACAGAGAGACACAGAGAGACACAGAGAGACACACAGAGACACACACAGGAGACACAGAGAGACACAGAGAGACACAGAGAGAAACAGAGAATCACAGAGAGACACAGACACACACAGAGACATAGAGAGACACAGAGAGACACAGAGCTCTCTCGGTGTTTCTCTCTCTGAGAGACACAGAGACACACAGAGAGAAACAGAGAGATACAGAGAGACACAGAGAGACACAGAGAGATACAGAGAGACACAGAGAGACACAGAGAGACACACTGATGCACACAGAGCCACCGAGAGACACAAAGAGACACACAGAGACACATAGACACACAGAGACACAGAGACACACAGAGACACAGAGACATACAGGGAGACACAGACAGACACAGATAGACACAGACAGACACAGACAGACACAGACAGACACAGACAGACACAGACACAGACAGACAGACAGACACAGACAGATACAGACAGACACAGACAGACACAGACAGACACAGAAATACACAGAAAGACACAGACAGACACAGACACACACAGACAGACACACACAGACAGACAGACACAGACAGAACAGACAGACATAGAGAGACACAGAGAGACACAAATAGACACAGAGAATCACAGAGAGACAGAGACACACAGAGAGACATAGAGAGACACAGAGAGACACAGAGAGACGTAAAGAGACACAGAGAGACACAGAGAGTCACAGAGAGACACAGAGAGACACAGAGACACACAGAGAGATATATAGAGATATAGCGACACAGAGAGACACACAGAGACACACAGAAAGATACAGAGACACAGAGAGACATAGAGAGATATAGCGAGACACAGAGAGACACATAGAGACCGAGAGAGAAACAGAGAGAGAAACAGACACAGAGAGACAAAGAGAGACACAGACGGACACAGAGAGACACCGAGAGACACAGAGAGACATAGAGAGACACAGAGAGAAACAGAGAGACACAGACAGACACATAGAGACACAGAGAGACACAGAGAGACACAGAGAGACACAGAGAGACACAGAGAAACAAATAGAGACACAGACAGATACAGACAGACACAGACAGACACAGAGACACACAGAGAGACACAGAGAGACACAGAGACACAGAGAGACACAGAGAGACACAGAGAGACACAGAGAGACATACAGAGACACACAGAGACACACAGAGCCAGAGAGAGACACAGATAGACACACAGAGAGACATAGAGAGATATAGCGAGAAACAGAGAGACATAGAGAGACATAGAGAGATACAGAGAGACAAGAGAGACACAGAGATACACAGAGAGACATAGATAGACACAAAGAGACACAGAGAGACATAGAGAGACACAGAGAGATACAAAGAGACATATAGAGACACAAAGAGACGCAGAGAGACACAGAGACACCGAGACACATAGAGAGACACATAGAGAGACACAGAGACACAGAGAGACACATAGAGACACACAGAGAGGCACACAGAGAGACACACAGAGAGGCACAGAGACACAGAGAGGCACAGAGAGACACAAAGAGAGAGAGAGATGCAGAGAGTCACAGAGAGACACAGAGAGACACAGAGAGACGCAGAGAGACACATAGAGACATATAGAGATATAGCGACACAGAGAGACACACAGAGACACACAGAGACACAGAGGCACAGATAGACACAAAGAGAGAGAGATATGCAGAGAGTCACAGAGAGACATAGAGAGACACAGAGAGAAACAGAGAGACACAGAGAGACACAGAGAGACACATAGAGACACAGAAAGACACAGAGAGACACAGAGAGACACAGAGAGACACAGAGAGACAAATAGAGACACAGAGACCCAGAGAGATACAGAGAGACACAGACAGACACAAACAGACACAGAGAGATAAAGAGAGACACAGAGAGACATAGAGAGACACCAAGAGACACAGACAGACACAGACAGACACAGACAGACAGACACAGAGAGACACAGAGAGAGAGAGACACAGAGAGACACAGAGAGACACAGAGAGACACAGAGAGACATACAGAGACACACAGAGCCAGAGAGACACACAGAGAGACATAGAGAGATATAGAGAGATATAGCGAGAAACAGAGAGACATAGAGAGACATAGAGAGATGCAGAGAGACATAGTAAGACACAGAGATACACAGAGAGACATAGAGAGACATAAAGAGACACAGAGAGACACAGAGGGACACAGAGAGATACAAAGAGACATATAGAGACGCAGAGAGACACATAGAGACACATAGAGAGACACACAGAGACACAGAGACACATAGAGAGACACACAGAGACACACAGAGACACAGAGAGACACATAGAGACACATAGAGAGACACACAGAGACACACAGAGACACACAGAGACACAGAGAGACACAAAGAGAGAGAGATATGTGCAGAGAGTCACAGAGAGACACAGAGAGTCGCAGAGAGACACAGAGAGACAAAGAGAGACACATAGAGACACACAGAGACACACAGAGACATACAGAGACACACAGAGACACACAGAGATACACAGAGACATGGAGAGATATAGCGAGACACAGAGAGACACATAGAGACATACAGAGACACAGAGAGACACATAGAGACACCGAAAGACGCAGAGAGATACAGAGAGACACAGATAGACACAGAGAGGCTCAGAGAGACACAGATGAAAAAAAGAGTCACAGAGAGACACGAAAGACATAGAGAGACACAAAGAGACACAGATAGACACAGAGAGACACAGGGACGCATATAGAGACACATAGAGAGACACACAGAGACACACAGAGACACACAGAGCCACACAGAGACACACAGAGACACAGAGACACACAGAGAGAGATACAGAGACACAGAGAGACACATAGAGACAAAGATAGACAAAGATAGACACAGAGAGACACAGAGAGACACAGCCAGACACAGAGAGACACAGAGAGACACAGAGAGACACAGAGAGAAACAGAGAGACACATAGAGACACAGAAAGACACTAAGAGACAGAGAGAGCCACATAGAGACACAGAGAGACAAATAGAGACACAGAGACACAGAGAGATATAGAGAGACACAGATAGACACAAACAGACACAGAGTGACAAAGAAAGACAAAGAGAGACACAGAGAGACATAGAGAGACACAGAGAGACACAGACAGACACAGACAGACACTGACAGACACAGAGAGACACAGAGAGAGACAGAGAGAAACATAGAGACATAGAGACACAGATAGACACAGAGAGACACAGATAGACACAGAGAGACACAGAGAGACACAGAGAGACACATAGAGACACAGAGAAACAAAGAGAAACATATAGAGATATAGCGAGACACAGAGACACACAGAGAGAGATAGAGAGAAACAGAGAGACACAGATAGACACAGAGACACAGAGAGACACACAGAGACACCCAGAGAGTCATAGAGAGACACAGAGAGACACAGAGAGACATAGAGGCACACAGAGACACACAGAGACACAGAGATACACAGAGAGAGATACAGAGACACATAGAGACATAGCGAGACACAGAGAGACACATAGAGACAAAGAGAGACACAGAGAGACACAGAGAGACACAGAGAGACACAGAGATACAGAGACACACAGAGAGACACATAGAGACACAGAGAGACACAGAGACACACATAGAAACACAGAGACACACAGAGACACACAGAGAGACACAAACAGACACATAGAGACACACACAGAGACACACAGTGACATACAGTTAGACACAGAGACACAGAGAGACACACAGAGAGACACACAGAGACACAGAGAGACACACAGAGACACACAGAGACACCCAGAGACACACATAGACATAGCGAAACACAAAGAGAGAAAGAAACACAGAGAGACACAGAGAGACACAGAGAAACACAGAGAGACACAGAGAGACACAGAGAGATACAGAGAGACACAGAGAGACACAGAGAAACACAGAGAGACCGAGAGAGAAACAGAGAGACAAACAGACACAGAGAGCCACAGAGACACACAGAGAAACACATAGAGTCACAGAGAGACACAGAGAGACACAGAGAGACACAGAGAGACACAGAGAGATACAGAGAGACACGGAGAGACACAGAGAGACGCAGAGAGATACACAGAGACACAAAGAGACACACAGAGACACACAGAGACACACAGAGACATGGAGATATATAGCGAGACACAGAGACATACAGAGAGGCATAGAGAGACACACAGAGACACACCGAGACACACCAAGACACACAGAGACACATAGATTGACACACAGAGACACAAAGAGACATACAGAGACACAGAGAAACATAGAGAGAGACAGAGAGATGCAGCGATTCACAGAGAGACACAGAGAGACACATAGAGACGCACAGAGACACACAGAGACACACAGAGACACACCGAGACACACAGAGAGACACACAGAGACACAGAGAGAGATGGAGAGATATAGCGAGACACAGAGAGACACATAAAGACACAGAGACACACAGAGTAACACAGGGAGAGAGAGAGACACACAGAGTGACACAGAGAGACACAAAGAGACATGGAGAGACACAAACAGATGCAGAGAGACAGAGAGACACACAGAGAGACACACAGAGACACACAGAGACACACAGAGACATAAGAGATATAGAGAGACACAGAGACACAGAGAGACATAGAGCGAAACAGAGAGACACAGAGAGACACATAGAGACTCAGATAGACACAGAGAGACACAGAGAGACACAGAGAGACACAGAGAGACATAGAGAGATATAGCGAGACACAGAGAGACACAGAGAGACATAGAGAGATACAAAAAGACACAGAGAGACACAGAGAGACACAGAGAGACACACAGAGAGACACAGAGAATCACAGAGAGACACAGAGAGACACAGAGAGACACAGAGACACACAGAGACATAGAGAGACACAGAGACACAGAGAGACATAGAGAGATATAGCGAGACACAGAGAGACATAGAGAGATATAGCGAGACACAGAGAGACACAGAGACACAGAGAGACATAGAGAGACACAGAGACACACAGAGACATAGAGAGATATAGCGAGACACAGAGAGACACAGAGAGACACAGAGAGACATAGAGACACAAAAAGACACAGAGAGACACACAGAGACACACAGAGACACACAGAGACACAGAGAGACATGGAGAGATATAGAGAGACACAGAGAGACACAGAGAGACATAGAGAGATATAGCGAGACACAGAGAGACACAGAGAGACATAGCGAGATATAGCGAGACACAGAGAGACACAGAGAGACACAGAGAGACATAGAGAGACACAAAAAGACACAGAGAGACACAGAGAGACACAGAGAGACACACAGAGAGACACAGAAAGTCACAGAGAGACACAGAGAGACACCGAGAGACAAAGAGACACACAGAGACATGGAGATATATAGCGAGACACAGAGAGACACAGAGAGACATAGAGAGACACACAGAGACACACAGAGACACACCAAGACACACAGAGACACACAGAGACACATAGAGAGACACACAGAGACACAAAGCGACATACAGAGACACAGAGAAATATAGAGAGAGACAGAGAGATGCAGCGATTCACACAGAGACACACAGAGACACACAGAGACACAGAGAGAGATGGAGAGATATAGCGAGACACAGAGAGACACATAGAGACACAGAGACACACAGAGAAACACAGGGAGACAGAGAGAGAGACACAGAGTGACACAGAGAGACACAAAGATAGATAGATAGATAGATAGATAGATAGATAGATAGATAGATAGATAGATAGATAGATAGATAGATAGATAGATAGATAGATAGAAAGATAGATAGATAGATAGATAGATAGATAGATAGATAGATAGATATGTTTATTACTAAAAAACACTTTGCAGCTAAAAAGCTGAATTACATGTTCTAAATTTACAGAGATAATTACATAATCTAAAATTTTAAAAAGGAGTATATACAATTTGTTATCTATCAAGGACTTCATTTCATAAAAATCGTTAATTAAGAAAGTTCTATGTATCAAAAGTTAGTGTTGAAATTCTTTTGCTTGAAGACAGGCTGGGAAGAATGAGTGTTTGAATCTATTTGTTTTAACCTTAAATTGTTTAAAAATTCTTGACTTCCTCAGATTGTACTTGATTTTGGCTTGCAGAGGTAGGAGATTTGATAATTTGTGCTCAGGGTTACTTGCAATGTCACCGAAAAGCACAAAACATGCTTTTTCTCTTCGTTCACTTAGAGAGTAGAGACCTGCAGAGGTCAAACCTTCTTCGTAATGTATCCCAGGGAATACAATAGATATAACTCTCTTTTGCACCCTCTCAATGGCGTTGCTGAGGTACTTAGGTAATGAAAAGTGAAGCACTTCGCTACTGTATTCCAAGACGGGTCTAACACAGGTGGAATAAAATTTGATAATTTCAGTGGAAGGAACTTTGGCACGTTTAAGCTGGATTATAAAATAAATGCGTTTATTTGCCTTTTTAATAATGTTAGAGACGTGTTCGTTCCATTTTAAGTCAATACTGATGGTAAGACCGAGAATCTTGACGTGGTTAACAAGATCTAACGGGTTGTTGTTGATGGTAGTGGCAGGAAAACCTTGTTGGTGTTTGGTAAACTGAAATGTCAATTCTTTACACTTGGAAATATTCAGTTGGAATTTGTTGTCGGCAGACTATTTTTCAACTTTCGTGGCAGCTCTTTGAATGGTACTCGAACAGCTTTTCGGCACAACTTCTGATATTGTCGTGTCGTCAATATATTTCCACAAATCAAAACCGGGTAGCCTCAGATCGTTGATCATTAAAATGAAAAGCCATGGACCGAGCTTCGTTCCTTGAGGTACGCCGGAAGGAACTGTACCCCAGTCGGAGAAATGCTTTCTGGATAATTTGACGCGTTGAAATCTGAACATTAGGAAATCTAGGATCCAGTTGATGATGGAAGGTGGTAGGTTTAATTGCCGTATTTTATTTGCGAGGATTTGGTGGTCGATAAAGTCAAAGGCTTTACGATAGTCGAGTACAAGTACACGTACAGCTGCCCCAGTACCATCTGTTGCTTCTGACCATTTGTGAATCATGTTGATTAGAGCTTGTGTGGCTGATAATTTCGGGATAGCCCCAAATTGCATCGGGTCAATTTCTTCAAGAACGGCAGGTGCTAAGTAATTCTCCACTACAAACTCCTCAGCTATGTTAGAGACTGCTGGGGTTAACGAAATAGGCCTGAGGTGTTTATTTATATCTCTAACTGGCTTCTCTTTTGGGATAGGGGTGACATTGGCACGTTTCCATGTTGTTGGAAGTTTTTGTTCTTGGAACGATGCGTTGAGCAAAGTGGAATCGGGATTAGCAAGGATATCTGCATATTCCTTTAAAAGCCAGTTTGGGATGCCATCAGGACCAGGGCCTTTGGCGGGATTAAGGGACTTGAGTTTGCGACAAACTGATTCGGATGTTGTTTGTTGTGGAAGAGAATCCGAGTTAGGTGAGATCGTGGGTGGAAGTAGGTCTGCGTCACTCAGTGGGTTAAATTGGTTAAGTGGCTCAAGGAAGCTTCTATTGATCAGATTGGCAAGTTCCGTTGGATTGAGGTGATCAGTGTCCGGTAGTTGTAGAGAAAGGTTGGATGAGCTAAATACAGGTGTCATCCCACTGAGGCGCTTTAATTCCCTCCACCAATCTTTGGGTTTTGATTTTTTCAGATTTCTCACTTTTCGATTATAAAAATTTGCTCGACACAACTTCCTTTCACGGTTGACCTTGTTGCGAAAATACTTAAAGCCCATAACATCGCCTCGAGAAAAGGCTCGTTGACGTTTAGACAAAGAGACATGGAGAGACACAAACAGATGCAGAGAGACACAGAGACAAACAGAGAGACACACAGAGACACACAGAGACACACAGAGACATAACAGATATAGAGAGACACAGAGAGACACAGAGAGACATAGAGCGAAACAGAGAGACACAGAGAGACACATAGAGACGCAGATAGACACAGAGAGACACAGAGAGACACAGAGAGACACAGAGAGAAACAGAGAGACAGAGAGATATCGCGAGACACAGAGAGACACAGAGAGACACAGAGAGAGATAGAGACACAAAAAGACACAGAGAGACACAGAGAGACACAGAGAGACACACAGAGAGACACAGGGAGTCACAGAGAGACACAGAAAGACACAGAGAGACACAGAGAGACACAGAGAGACACAGAGAGACACAGAGAGACATAGAGAGATACACAGAGAGACACACAGAGACACAGAGAGACATGGAGAGATATAGAGAGACATAGAGAGACACAGAAAGACATAGAGAGATATAGGGAGACATCGAGAGACACAGAGAGACATAGAGAGATATACCGAGACACAGAGAGACACAAAGACACAGAGAGACACAGAGAGACACAGAGAGTCACAGAGAGACACAGAGAGACACAGAGAGACACAGAGAGACACATAGAGACACAGAGAGACACAGAGAGATACACAGAGACACAAAGAGACACACAGAGACACACAGAGACACACAGAGACATGGAGATATATAGCGAGACACAGAGACACACAGAGAGACATAAAGAGACACACAGAGACACACAGAGACACACAGAGACACACAGAGACACACCAACACATACAGAGACACACAGAGACATATAGAGAGACACACAGAGACACAAAGAGACATACAGAGACACAGAGAAACATAGAGAGAGACAGAGAAATGCAGCGATTCACAGCGAGACACAGGGAGACACATAGAGACGCACAGATACACAGAGACACAGAGAGACACACAGAGAGACACAGAGAGACACAGAGAGACAAAGAGAGACATAGAGAGACACAGAGACACATAGAGACACACAGAGACACATAGAGAGACACAGAGAGACACAGAGAGACATGGAGAGATATAGAGAGACATAGAGAGACACAGAGAGACACAGAGAGACACACAGAGAGACACAGAGAGTCACAGAGAGAAACAGAGAGACACAGAGAGACACAGAGACACAGAGAGATACAGAGAGACACGGAGAGACACAGAGAGACACAGAGAGATACACAGAGACACAAAGAGACACACAGAGACACACAGAGACACACAGAGACATGGAGTTATATAGCGAGACACAGAGAGACACAGAGAGACATAGAGAGACACACAGAGACACACAGAGACACACAAAGACACACAGAGACACACAGAGACACATATAGAGACACACAGAGACACAAAGAGACATACAGAGACACAGAGAAACATAGAGAGAGACAGAGAGATGTAGCGATTCACAGATAGACACAGAGAGACACATAGAGACGCACAGAGACACACAGAGACACACAGAGACACACAGAGACACACAGAGAGACACACAGAGACACACAGAGAGATGGAGAGATATAGCGACACACAGAGAGACACATAAAGAGACAGAGACACACAGAGAAACACAGGGAGACAGAGAGAGACACAGAGTGACACAGAGAGACACAGAGAGACACATAGAGACGCAGATAGACACAGAGAGACACAGAGAGACACAGAGAGACACAGAGACACAGAGAGACATAGAGAGATATAGCGAGACACAGAGAGACACAGAGAGACACATAGAGACATAGAGAGACACAAAAAGACACAGAGAGACACAGAGAGACACAGAGAGACACACAGAGAGACACAGAGAGTCACAGAGAGACACAGAGAGACACAGAGAGACAGAAAGACACAGAGAGACACAGAGAGAAACAGAGAGACACACAGAGACACAAAAGGACACAGAGAGAAACAGAGAGAAACAGAGAGACACAGAGAGGCACAGCGAGATACCGAGGGACACAGAGAGACACAAAGAGACACAGAGAGTGACAGATAGACACAGGGAGATATAGAGTGACACAGAGAGAGACAGATAGACACAGAGAGGCGCAGAGAGACACAGAGAGACACAGAGAGTCACAGAGAGACACATAGAGACACAGAGAGACACATAGAGTCATAGAGAGACACAGACAGACATAGACAGACACAGACAGACACAGACAGACATAGAGTGTCGCATAGAGACATAGAGATATAGAGACACACAGAGACAAACGGAGACACACATAGACACACATAGACACACAGAGACACAGAGAGAGACACACAGAGACACAGAGAGACATAGAGAGATATAGCGAGAAACAGAGAGACACAGCGAGACATAGAGAGACACAAAGACACACAGAGAGTCACAGAGAGACACAGAGAGACACAGACAGACACATACAGACACAGACAGACACAGAGTGTCACATAGAGACATAGAGATATAGAGACACACAGAGACAGACAGAGACACCAAGAGACACATGTAGACACACAGAGACACAGAGACACACACAGAGATACACAGAGACACAGAGAGACATAGAGAGACACAGAGAGACACAGACAGACACAGACAGACACAGAGAGACAACGAGACACACATAGCGACATAGAGAGACACAGAGAGACACAGAGAGACACAGAGAGACACAGAGACACAGAGAGATACAGAGAGACACACAGAGACACACAGAGACACACAGAGACACAGAGAGACACAGAGAGACACAGAGAGACACAGAGAGACACAGAGAGACACAGAGATACACAAACAGACACACAGAGACACAGAGAGACACAAACAGACACATAGAGACACACACAGAGACACACAGAGACACAGAGAGACATGGAGGGATATAGCGAGACACAGAGAGATACAGAGAGACATAGAGAGACACAGCGAGACATAGAGAAACACAGAGAGACGCAGAGAGACACAGAGAGACACAGAGAGACACAGAGCGACATAGAGAGACAGAAAGAGACACAGAGAGACACAGAGAGACACAGAGACACATAGAGAGACACACAGAGACACACAGAGACACACAGAGGCACACAGAGACACACAGAGACAACGAGAGAGATACAGAGACACAGAGAGACAGAGAGACATAGAGATATATAGCGAGACATAGAGAGACACAGAGAGACACAGAGAGACGCAGAGTGACACAGAGAGACACAGAGAGACACAGAGAGACAGAGAGACACAGAGAGACACAGAGAGATACAGAGAGACTTAGAGAGAGACAGAGAGAAACAGAGAGACACAGAGAGAAACAGAGAGACACAGAGCGACACAGAGAGACACACAGAGACACACACAGGAGACACAGAGAGACACAGAGAGACACACAGAGACACACAGAGACACACAGAGACACACACAGGAGACACATAGAGACACACAGAGACACACAGAGACACACAGAGACACACGTAGACACACAGAGACACACAGAGATACACAGAGACACAAAGAGACACAAAGAGACACACAGAGACATAGAGACACATAGAGACACATAGAGACACATAGAGACACACAGAGACACACAGAGACACACAGAGACACACAGAGACACAGAGACACACAGTGACACACAGAGACACACACAGAGCCACATGCGTGGACATACAGAGACACACAGAGAGACACAGAGAGACACAGAGAGACACAGAGAGACACAGATAGACACAGAGACACAGAGAGGCACACAGAGAGACACAGAGACACACAGAGACATATAGAGACACACAGAGACACACAGAGACACAAAGAGACATATAGAGACACACAGAGACACAGAGAGACACACGGAGAGACCCAGAGACACATAGAGACACAGAGACACAGAGACACAGAGACACAGAAAGATATAGAGAGACATAGCTCTAAGATATATATATTATATATAGATTATATTATATTATATATATATATTAATATATAATATATATATATTATATATATATTATATATTATATATATATTATACACACAGAGACACAGAGACAAACACAGAGACAAACAGAGAGACAGAGAGACACATAGAGACACATAGAGACACACATTATATTATATATATATATTATATATATATATTATATATTATATATATATATATATTATATATTATATATATATTATACAGAGAGACACAGAGAGAAACACAGAGACACATAGAGACACAGAGACACACATAGAGACACAGAGACACACAGAGACACACAGAGAGACACACAGAGACACAGAGAGACACACAGAGACACACGTAGACACACGTCGACACACTGAGACACACACAGACACACATAGACACACAGAGACACAAAGAGACACACAGAGACATAGAAAGCCATAGAGACACATAGAGACACACAGAGACACACAGAGACACACAGAGACACACAGAGACACACAGACACACAGAGACACACAAAGACACACATAGACACACAGAGACACACAGAGACACACAGAGACACACAAAGACACACAGAGACACACACAGACACACACATACAGAGACACACAGAGACACAGAGACCACGAGACACACACAGAGACATACAGAGACATACAGAGATACACAGAGACATACAGAGACACAGAGAGACACAGAGAGACACCTAGAGACACAACGATACACACAGAGTCACACAGAGACACACAGAGACATACAGAGACACACAGAGACACACAGAGACACACAGAGACACACAGAGACACACAGAAACACAGAGACACACAGAGAGACACACAGAGACACAGAGACACACAGAGACACACAGAGACACACAGAGAGACAGAGACACACAGAAACACACAGAGACACACAGAGACACACACAGAGACACACAGAGACACAGAGATACACACAGAGCTACACACAGAGTTACACAGAGACACACGGAGAGACACAGAGAGGCACAGATGCACACAGAGAGAGGCACAGATGCACACAGAGAGACACACAGAGACACACAGAGACACACAGAGACACACAGACACAATAGACACACAGAGACAGAGAGACACAGAGAGACACAGAGAGACACAGATGCACACAGAGAGAAACACAGAGACACACAGAGGTACACAGAGACACGCAGATACACACAGAGACACACAGAGAGACACACACAGAGAGACACAGAGACAAACAGAGAGACACAGACCCAGAGAGACACAGAGACACACAGCGAGACATAGAGACACACAGAGACACACAGAGAGACACAGAGATACACACAGAGACACACGGAGAGACAGAGAGACACATAGAGACACAGAGACACAGAAAGATATAGAGAGACATAGCTCTAAGATATATATATTATATATATATTATATTATATTATATATATATATTATATATATATATTATATATTATAAATATATATATTATATATTATATATATATTATACACACAGAGACACAGAGAGAAACACAGAGACACATAGAGAGACAGAGAGACACATAGAGACACAGAGACACAGAGAGACACACAGAGACACACAGAGACACACGTAGACACACAAAGACACACAGAGACACACAGAGACACAAATAGACACAAAGAGACACACAGAGACATAGAGACACATAGAGACACATAGAGACACACAGAGACACACAGAGACACACAGAGACACACAGAGACACACAGAGACACACAGTGACACATAGAGACACACACAGAGACACACACAGAGACACATAGAGACACTCAGAGACACACAAAGACACACAGATACACACAGAGAGACATAGAGAGACACAGAGACACACAGAGAGACACAGAGATACACACATAGACACACGGAGAGACAGAGAGACACATAGAGACACAGAGACACAGAGACACAGAAAGATATAGAGAGACATAGCTCTAAGATATATATATTATATATATATTATATTATATTATATATATATATATTAATATGTAATATATATATATTATATATATATTATATATTATATATATATTATACACACAGAGACACAGAGAGAAACACAGAGACACATAGAGAGACAGAGAGACACATAGAGACACATAGAGACACAGAGAGACACACAGAGACATACAGAGACACACAGAGACACACGTAGATACACAGAGACACACAGAGACACACAGAGACACAAAGAGACACCAAGAGACACACAAAGACATAGAGACACATAGAGACACATAGACATATAGACACACAGAGACACACAAAGACATACAGAGAGACATAGAGAGACACAGAGAGACACAGAGAGACATAGAGAGACACAGAGACACACAGAGAGACACAGAGATACACACAGAGACACACGGAGAGACAGCGAGACACATAGAGACACACAGACACAAAGACACAGAAAGATATAGAGAGACATAGCTCTAAGATATATATATTATATATAGATTATATTATATTATATATATATTAATAATATATATATATATATATTATATATATTATATATTATATATATATTATATACACAGAGATACAGAGGGAAACACAGAGACACATAGAGAGACAGAGAGACACATAGAGACACATAGAGACACACAGAGACACACAGAGACACACAGAGACACACAGAGACACACAGAGACACACGTAGACACACAGAGACACACAGAGACACACAGAGACACAAAGAGACACAAAGAGACACACAGAGACATAGAGAGACATAGAGAGACATAGAGACACATAGAGACACACAGAGACACACAGAGACACACAGAGACACACAGAGACACACAGAGACACATAGTGACACACAGAGACACACACAGAGCCACATAGAGACACGCAGAGACACACAGAGACACACAGAGAGACATAGAGAGACACAGAGAGACACAGAGAGACACAGATAGACACAGAGACACAGAGAGGCACACAGAGAGACACAGAGACACACAGAGACATATAGAGACACACAGAGACACACAGAGACACACAGAGACATATAGAGACACACAGAGACACAGAGAGACACACGGAGAGACACAGAGACACATAGAGACACAGAGACACAGAGACACAGAAAGATATAGAGAGACATAGCTCTAAGATATATATATTATATATAGATTATATTATATTATATATATATATTAATATATAATATATATATATTATATATATATTATATATTATATATATATTATACACACAGAGACAGAGAGACAAACACAGAGACAAACAGAGAGACAGAGAGACACATAGAGACACATAGAGACACAGAGATACACAGATAGACACACCGAGACACATAGAGACACACAGAGACACACAAAGACGCACAGAGACACACAGAGACACACAGAGACACACAGAGGCACACAGAGGCACACAGAGACACACAGAGACACACAGAGACACACAGAGACACACATAGGCAAACACAGAGACACAGAGACAGAGACAGAGAGACACAGAGAGACACACAGAGACACAGAGACACACAGAGACATACAGAGACACACAGAGACACACAGAGAGTCACAGACACACAGAGACACACAGAGACACAAAGAGACACACAGAGACACACAGAGACACACAGAGAAACACAGAGAGACACAGAGAGAAACACAGAGAAACACAGAGAAACATAGCGAGACAGAGAGACACATAGAGACACACAGAGACACACAGAGACACACAGAGACACACAGAGACACACAGAGACACACGTAGACACACATTGCCACACAGAGACACACGGAGACACACAGAGACACACAGAGACACACAGAGACACAAAGAGAGACACAGACACATAGAAAGACATAGAGACATATAGAGAGACACAGAGACACACAGAGACACACAAAGACACAGAGACACATAGAGACACACAGAGACACACACAGAGCCACACACAGAGACACATAGAGACACATAGAGACACACAGAGACACACAGACACACAGAGACACACCGAGACACACAAAGACACACAGAGACACACAGAGACACACAGAGACACACAGAGACACTCAGAGACACACAGAGACACACAGAGACACACACAGAGACACACACAGACACACACATACAGAGACACACAGAGAGACACAGAGACCACGAGACACACACAGAGAAATACAGAGACATACAGAGACACACAGAGACACACAGAGACACATAGAGACACACAGAGACACACAGAGACACAGAGACACACATACAGACACAGAGACACAGAGAGCCACAGAGAGACACAGAGAGACACAGAGAGACACATAGAGACACATAGAGACACAGAGAGACACAGAGACACAGAGAGACACACAGAGACATACAGAGACACACAGAGACATACAGAGCCGCAGAGAGACACACAGAGACATAGAGAGACATGGAGAGACACGGAGAGACATAGAGCGACATAGAGAGACACACAGAGACAAACAGAGACACACAGAGACACGTAGAGACACACAGATTCACACGGAGACACATAGAGACACACCGAGACACACATAGAAACATAGAGACACACAGAGACACACAGAGACACACATAGACACACAGAGACACACAGAGACACACAGAGACACACAGAGACATAGAGAGATATGGAGAGACACGGAGAGACACAGAGCGACATAGAGATACACACAAGACACACAGAGACACACAGAGACACACAGAGACACGTAGAGACACACAGATTCACACGGAGACACATAGAGACACATAGAGACACATAGACACACAGAGAGACACATAGAGACACAGAGAGAAACAGAAAGATATAGGAAGACATAGCTCTCTATGTCATTATATATATTGTATATTATATATATATTATATATATATTATATTATATTATATATATATATTATATATATATATTATATATTATATATTATATATATATATATTATATATTATATATATATTATACACAGAGAGACACAGAGAGAAACACAGAGACACATAGAGAGACAGAGACACACATAGAGACACAGAGACACACAGAGACACACAGAGAGACACACAGAGACACAGAGAGACACACAGAGACATACGTAGACACACGTCGACACACAGAGACACACAGAGACACACAGAGACACACAGAGACACACAGAGACACAAAGAGACACACTGAGACATAGAAAGACATAGAGACACATAGAGACACATAGAGACAAACAGAGACACACAAAGACACACAGAGACACACAGAGACACACATAGACACACAGAGACATAGAGACACATAGACACACAGAGAGACACATAGAGACACAGAGAGAAACAGAAAGATATAGGAAGACATAGCTCTCTATGTCATTATATATATTGTATATTATATATATATATTATATATATATTATATTATATTATATATATATATATATATATATATATTATATATTATATATATATATATATTATATATTATATATATATTATACACAGAGAGACACAGAGAGAAACACAGAGACACATAGAGAGACAGAGACACACATAGAGACTCAGAGACACACAGAGACACACAGAGAGACACACAGAGACACAGAGAGACACACAGAGACACACACAGACACACACATACAGAGACACACAGAGAGACACAGAGACCACGAGACACACACAGAGACATACAGAGACATACAGAGACACACAGAGACATACAGAGACACACAGAGACACACAGAGACCCCTAGAGACACAACGATACGCACAGAGTCACAAAGAGACACACAGAGACATACAGAGACACACAGAGACACACAGAGACACACAGCGACACACAGAGACACACAGAGACACAGAGACACACAGAGAGACACACAGAGACACAGAGACACACAGAGATACACAGAGACACACAGAGAGACAGAGACACACAGAAACACACAGAGACACACAGAGACACACTCAGAGCCACGCACAGAGACACAGAGATACACAGAGAGTTACACAGAGACACACAGAGAGACACAGATGCACACAGAGAGAAACATAGAGACACGCAGAGACACACAGAGACACACAGAGACACACAGAGACACACAGAGACACACAGAGACACACAGAGACACACAGAGACGCACAGAGACATACAGAGACACAAATAGACACACAGAGACAGAGAGACACAGAGAGACACAGAGAGACACAGATGCACACAGAGAGAAACACAGAGACACACAGAGGTACACAGAGACACACAGATACACACAGACACACACAGACACACACAGAGAGACACAGAGACAAACAGAGAGACACAGACCCAGAGAGACACAGAGAGACACAGCGAGTCATAGAGAGACACAGAGACACACAGAGAGACACAGAGAGACACAGAGATACACACAGAGACACACGGAGAGACAGAGAGACACATAGAGACACAGAGACACAGAAAGATATAGAGAGACATAGCTCTAAGATATATATATTATATATATATATTATATTATATTATATATATATATTATATATATATATTATATATTATATATATATATATTATATATTATATATATATTATACACACAGAGACACAGAGAGAAACACAGAGACACATAGAGAGACAGAGAGACACATAGAGACACAGAGACACACAGAGACACACAGAGACACACAGAGACACACGTAGACACACAGAGACACACAGAGACACACAGAGACACAAAGAGACACAACGAGACACACAGAGACATAGAGACACATAGAGACACATAGAGACACACAGAGACACACAGAGAGACATAGAGAGACACAGAGAGACACAGAGAGACACAGAGACACACAGAGAGACACAGAGATACACACAGACACACGGAGAGACAGAGAGACACATAGAGACACAGAGACACAGAGACACAGAAAGATATAGAGAGACACACAGACACAAAGACACAGAAAGATATAGAGAGACATAGCTCTAAGATATATATATTATATATAGATTATATTATATTATATATATATATTAATATATAATATATATATATTATATATATATTATATATTATATATATATTATACACACAGAGACACAGAGAGAAACACAGAGACACATAGAGAGACAGAGAGACACATAGAGACACATAGAGACACATAGAGACACACAGAGACACATAGAGACACACAGAGACACACGTAGACACACAGAGACACACAGAGACACACAGAGACACAAACAGACACAAAGAGACACACAGAAACATAGAGACACATAGAGACACATAGACACATAGACACACAGAGACACACAGAGACACATAGAGAGACATAGAGAGACACAGAGAGACACAGAGAGACATAGAGAGACACAGAGACACACAGAGAGACACAGAGATACACACAGAGACACACGGAGAGACAGAGAGACACATAGAGACACACAGACACAAAGACACAGAAAGATATAGAGAGACATCGCTCTAAGATATATATATTATATATAGATTATATTATATTATATATATATATTAATATATAATATATATATATTATATATATATTATATATTATATATATATTATATACACAGAGATACAGAGGGAAACACAGAGACACATAGAGAGAGTGAGAGACACATAGAGACACACAGAGACACACAGAGACGCACAGAGACACACAGAGAGACATAGAGACACACAGAGACTCACAGAGACACACAGAGACACGCCGAGACACACAGAGACACTGCGACACACAGAGACACACAGAGACACACACAGGGATAAACAGAGACACACAGAGACACAGACAGACAGAGAGAGACACAGAGAGACACAGAGAGACACACATAGACACACATAGACAAAGAGACACACACAGAGAGAGACAGAGATACACAGAGACATACAGAGACACACAGAGACACACAGAGACATAGAGAGGCAGAGACACACAGAGACACAGAGAAACACAGATAGACACATAGAGACACAGAGACACACAGAGACACACAGAGACACACAAAGACACACAGAGACACACACAAAGACACACAGAGATACACAGAGACACAGAAAGACACACAGAGAGTCACAGAGACACACAGAGACACCTAGAGACACACAAAGACACAGCGAGACACAGAGACACACAGAGACACACACATAGACAAGCAGAGACACACAGAGACACACAGAGAGACCGAGAGAGAGACACACAGAGACACACAGAGACACACCGAGACATACAGAGACACACAGAGACACACAGAGACACACAGAGACACACAGAGACACACATAGTCACACAGAGTGATACCGAGAGACACACAGAGACACACAGAGCACACAGAGACATACAGAGACACACAGAGACACACAGAGACACACAGAGACACACAGATACATACAGAGACACCGAGAGACAGAGAGACACAGAGAGACACAGAGAGACACAAAGAGACACAGAGAAACACAGAGAGACACAGAGGGACATAGAGAGACACAGATAGATACATAGAGACAAACAGATACACACAGAGACACACAGAGAGACACAGAGATACACAGAGAGACACCGAGAGACACACAGAGACAAATAGAGACACACAGAGACACACAGAGAGACAGCGAGAGAGACACACAGAGACACACAGAGACACACAGAGACACACAGAGACACACAAAGACACACAGAGACACACATAGACACACAGAGACACACAGAGACACACATAGACAAAGAGACACACTCAGAGACACACAGAGACACACAGAGACACAGAGAGAGACAGAGACACATAGAGACAGAGAGACACATAGAGAGACAGAGACACACAGAGACACAGAGAGACACAGAGAGACACAGAGAGACAGAGAGAGACACAGAGAGACACAGAGAGACACACATAGACAAAGAGACACAGAGAGAGAGAGAGATCTTTATTTAAATTCGGAATTTTTTCAGTTACCAACTGCTTTACAAAAAAGCCGAAATAACTAAAAATATATACAAATAAAAATAATAAAATAGGTTAGAAGCATGATGCAAGGCTTCTTTTAAACTTCAATATGTTTTCGCTGCATTTTACATTTTCAGGTAAGCTGTTCCAACTTTTAGCTCCTGAATATGCTAAACTTTTCTTAAAATATTCAGTGCGTGCTTTAGGTAGTACTAAACACAATTTACTGTTTCTTAACGCATATTTATCGTTAATGGTAGAGAATTTAAAATGGTCTCGTAGATATAAAGGAGCCATGTTATTTAACACTTTATACATCATTATTAGCTTGTGCATAGCTCGTAATTCCGATAGATTTTTCCATTTTAATTGTTGCCTTATTTCATTGGATCTGATCTCATAACCTTGACTAGTAATCACCCTTGCTGCACGATTTTGCAGCTTCTGTAATCTCTGGGCTGTGGTAGAAGCCATATTGTCCCAAACAACATCACAATAATCAAACAGAGGTTGAATTAGTGATTAATATATTGTAATTGACGTCTGCATTGGGACAAAATGTCTTACTTGTCGAAGACCAGAGATTCCAGCACTTACTTTTTTAGACATATAATTTATGTGATCGAACCACGATAATCTTTCGTCTATATATACCCCCAAAGATTTAGTTACCCTAACTCTTTTTATTGGCTTTTTATCAAGGTATAATAACGGAGTATTTCTTATTTTGTCAAGATTATGGTCAGACCCAATAAACATATGCTCTGTTTTAGTTACATTTAGGCTAAGTTTGTTTGCTTTTAGTCATTCACTAATATTGTCAAGATCTTTGTTGGCAAATGTTATTATCTCTCTAATACATGATCCTGTTGTGGTGATATTAGTGTCATCAGCATACATTCTAGCTGTAGAATACTGCAGACAATGTGGAAGATCGTTAATGTAAATGAGAAATAATAAAGGTCCAAGGATAGACCCTTGGGGAACACCACAATTTAGTGTGCGTTCATTTGAAAGATATTCATTTACATAACATTTTTGTCGGCGGTTGTGTAAATACGACTGGAACCAGGACAAGGAATTTCCAACAACACCGTAACTATGGAGCTTATTAAGTAATATATCGTGGCTGACAGTGTCAAATGCCTTTGCTAAATCTAAATAGATTACAGAATTGAGGAGTCCCAGGTCCATGTTTTTTAAGCCATTCAGTCGTTGCATCTAAGAGTGCACTCGTGGTAGAATGTAATGGCCTAAAGCCAGATTGCATATCATGCAGTAAATTATTCTGATTAAAGTATGTGTATAATTGGTTATAAACAATACGCTCAAAAATTTTAGATACGACACTCAGAACAGAGATTGGTCTGTAATTGTTTACGTTGTCTTTAGCATCACCTTTGTGAATTGGTGTAACCTTTGCTAGTTTCCATTCATCAGGAAATACAGCCGTTTGTAAAGAAAAGTTGAATAACTCACAAAGGGATTCAGAAATTGTAGGTGCAGCATGTTTTAATAACTTGCATGGTATTTCATCCAGGCCAGTGGCCTTCGTGTCAGAGTCTCAGAGATTAAACTAAGTAGTTTAGAAACTACGTTTGGTGTTGTTGGATTTATAGTAAATACTGTATTAGTTGTTTTCAAGTAATCACTATAAGATTTCGATGATTGGAAGTCATTGGAAGTCAGTTTGATACCGATCTCAGAAAAGTGCTTGTTGATGTAATTTCCCTCCGTTCAAGCAACTTTGGTCAATGTTGTCGTGAGAGATAACTTTCCATTCTCTTGATTTTGCAAAGGAACGAAGAGTTTTGTTGACTACCACACGCTTTTTATCTAATTCTGAAGAATCTTGTCGAATAGTTAATTCAGAAACAGCTATTTTGGTGTCAGGACAACTTCTTTCAATCTGCTCACAGGTTTTTACAATTTTTTCGGCAACAACTTGAGGATCTTCGGAACGAAGATTATTAGTGACAATGTGGAGAATAATGTTGTCGGGCTGGGCTTTCAGAGTCGGTTTGATATAATCAGCCATGTCCTCGGCTTTTGAACCATTGATTGATCTTACAGTGATTCTGTTTGATTTATCGGACATTTTCCATCCTGAAAGCTTGGAAATAATCGAGTCGCCTATTATAGTTGAGGTCTGGCGTTTTTCGGTAATATTCTCACACCTGAGTCGGCGGCATCGATATCATTTTGTTGAGAGTTGGTGTTCTCTTTAGGTTTAGAGGGTTTCTTCTTTTTGTTATTTTTGTTTTTCTTAGTATTTGACTGATCGGCATCAACATTCAAACCATTCTTGTAATCATTGTCATCATTGCCATTGGGAGTAACAGCCCCTTGAGCATTGTCATGCATAAGGAGTTTGATTGCTGTTACTAAACTAGCCTTCTCTTCTTCAAGTCGTTTTGTATGTTCGTTTCGGATCTTTCTTTCGGTTATCAGTTCCTTGATTTCCCAACGGCAATGTAATAGGTCATTACCAAGTTGTTCAATTTCTTCTTCATTACCACTACCAGCTTTGGTAAAGCACTTATGCTTGATGTCGTATATATCGGCTCTTAACATTGCTAGTTCCTTCATTACAGCAGCATGGTCACAAATAATTTCGGGCATGGTTTGTATACCAATTTCAAAAGTTGTTACCTGATTAAAGATTGAGCCATCATCGAGTTGACTATATGAATCGTTAACAAGCTTTGTTTGGTCTTTGTTGATGGAAAGATTACAATCGCTTCGAAGTGCTTCGTCTTCGACGCCATTGTTAATTGTCTTCACTGAAGACGGGTGCTTCTTTCGTTCACAAATCTCGTGAAACATTTCTTTTAGTTTAGCATGTTCTTTTCCGTGTACCATAAGGATACCAGTAGAAGTGTAAAATCTAACGGAGTACTGCTTAACCTTGTACGTGATAGCTTTGTGTAGTTTGTCTTCTTTCGTTTCGCCTTCTTCGCCGTCATCATCAATGTTCAAAAGACCATTGATAAATGTTTTAAATCAGTTATTGATCCACCCCAGCGGAAAGAATCACTGTCGTCTTCAAAGTCAAGATAATGATTCATTATTTAGGTACAGGTGTATAACAAAACTGTAAGAATAAGACAATTCGCTGAGCGATTCAAGACACGTCTGCTCGTGACGAGAGACAGAGGATGAGAGAGACACACAGAGACACACACACAGAGACAGACAGAGACACACACAGAGACACACACACAGAGACAGACAGAGACACACAGAGACACACAGAGACAGACAGAGACACACAGAGACACACAAAGACACACAGAGACACACAGAGACACACAGAGACACACAGAGACACACAGAGACACACAGAGACACACAGAGACACAGCGAGACACGCAGAGACAAGCAGAGACACAGCGAGACACAGAGACACACACAGAGACAAGCAGAGACACACAGAGACATACAGAGACACACAGAAACACAGAGAGACACAGAGAGACACACATAGACAAATAGACACACACAGAGACAGACAGAGATACATAGAGACATACAGAGACAAACAGAGACACACAGAGACATAGAGAGACAGAGACACACAGAGACACACAGAGACACACAGAGACACACAGAGACACAGAGAGACACACAGAGACTCACAGAGACACACAGAGACAAACAGAGACACACAGAGACACACAGAGACACAGAGAGACACAGAGAGACACAGAGAGACACAGAGAGACACAGAGATACACAGAGATACACAGAGAGACACACATAGACAAAGAGACACACACAGAGACACACAGAGACACACAGAGACACACAGAGACACACAGAGACACACAGAGACACACAGAGACACACAGAGACACACAAAGACACACAGAGACACACAGAGACACACAGAGACACAGAGAGACACACAGAGATTCACAGAGACACACAGAGACACGCAGAGACACAGAGAGACACAGAGAGACACACATAGACAAAGAGACACACACAGAGACAAGCAGAGACACACAGAGACACAGAGAGACACAGAGAGACACACATAGACAAAGAGACACACACGGAGACACACAGAGATACACAGAGACACACAGAGACACATAGAGACACACAGAGACACACAGAGACACACAGAGACACATAGACACACAGAGACACACAGAGACACACCGAGACACACAGAGACACAAAGAGACACAGAGAGACATAGAGAGATACAGAGAAACACAGAGAGACACAGAGAGGCACAGAGAGACACAGAAAGATATAGAGACACACAGAGACAGAGACACACTGAGACACACAGAGATACACCGAGACACACAGAGGAACACAGAGACACACAGAGACACACAGAGACAGAGACACACATAGGCACACAGAGACACACAGAGACACACAGAGACACACAGAGACACACAGAGACACACAGAGGCACACAGAGACACACAGAGACACATATAGACAGAGAGACACAGACACACAGAGACACACAGAGACACATAGATAGACACAGAGACACACAGAGAGACACACAGAGACACACAGAGACACAGAGACACATAGAGACACAGAGAGACACATAGAGACACAGAGAGACACAGAAAGTTATAGAGACACAGAGAGAGACACAGAGAGACACAGAGAGACACAGAGAGAAACACAGAGACACATAGAGACAAACCGAGACACATAGAGACACACAGAGACATACAGAGACACGCAGAGACACACAGAGATACACACAGAGATACACACAGAGACACACAGACACACACAGAGACACAAAGAGACACAGAGAGACAGATAGACACAGAGAGACACAGAGAGACAAAGAGAGACACAGAGAGACACACAGAGTAACACATATACACAGAGCCACACAGAGACACACAGAGACACACAGAGACACACAGAGACACACCGAGAGACACACATGGACAAACAGAGACACAGAGAGACAGAGAGACAGAGAGACACAGAGAGAGACACAGAGAGACACAGAGAGACACACAGAGACACACGGAGACACACAGAGACACACAGAGACACACGGAGACACACAGAGACACACAGAGCGACACAGAGAGACACAGAGAGACACGAAAGACATAGAGAGACACAAAGAGACACAGATAGACACAGAGAGACACAGGGACGCATAGAGAGACACGTAGAGAGACACACAGAGACACACAGAGACACACAGAGACACACAGAGCCACACAGAGACACACAGAGACACAGAGACACACAGAGAGAGATACAGAGACAGAGAGACACATATAAACCGAGAGGGAAACAGAGAGAGAAACAGATACATAGAGACAAAGAGAGACACATAGAGACACAGAGAGACACAGAGAGACACATAGAGACATAGAGAGACACAGATAGACACAGAGAGACACAGAGACACAGAGAGATACAGAGAGACACACAGAGACACAGAGATACACAACAGACACACAGAGAAACAGAGAGACACATAGAGACACATAGAGACACAGAGAAACAAAGAGAAACATATAGAGATATAGCCAGACACAGAGAGACACAGAGAGAGATAGAGAGACACAGTGAGACACAGATAGACACAGAGACACACAGAGACACACAGAGATTCATAGAGAGACACAGAGAGACACAGAGAGACACAGAGAGACATAGAGGCACACAGAGACACACAGAGACACAGAGATACACAGAGAGAGATACAGAGACACATAGAGACATAGCGAGACACAGAGATACACATAGAGACACAGAGAGACACAGAGAGACACAAAGAGACACAGAGAGACACAGAGAGATACAGCGAGACACAGAGAGACACATAGAGACACAGAGAGACACAGAGAGACACATAGAAACACAGAGACACACAGAGACACACAGAGAGACACAAACAGACACAGAGAGAGAAACAGACATAGAGAGACACAGAGAGACACAGAGAGACACAGACAGACACAGACAGACACAGAGATAGACAGAGAGAGACAGAGAGACACATAGAGACATAGAGAGACACAGATAGACACAGAGAGACACAGAGACACAGAGAGATACAGAGAGACACACAGAGACACAGAGATACACACAGAGAGACACAAACAGACACAGAGAGAGAAACAGACATAGAGAGACACAGAGAGACACAGAGAGGCACAGAGAGACACAGAGAGACACAGAGAGACACAGAGAGATACAGAGAGACACAGAGAGTCACAGAGAGACACACAGAGACACGAAAGACATAGAGAGACACAAAGAGACACAGATAGACACATAGAGACACAGGAACGCATAGAGAGACACATAGAGAGACACACAGAGACACACAGAGACACACAGAGACACACAGAGACACAAGAGCCACACATAGACACACAGAGACACAGAGACACAGAGAGAGATACAGAGACAGAGAGACACATATAGACCGAGAGGGAAACAGAGAGCGAAACAGATACATAGAGACAAAGAGAGACACAGAGAGACACAGAGAGACACAGACAGACACAGAGAGACACAGAGAGACATAGAGAGACACAGAGAGACACAGAGACACAGAGAGAAACAGAGAGACACATATAGACACAGAAAGACACTAAGAGACACAGAGAGTAACAGAGAGACACAGATAGACACAGAGAGACAAATAGAGACACCGAGACACAGAGAGATATAGAGAGACACAAACAGACACAAACAGACACAGAGAGACAAAGAAAGACAAAGAGAGTAAAAGAGAGACATAGAGAGACACAGAGAGACACAGACAGACACAGACAGACACAGACAGACACAGAGAGAGACAGAGAGAGACAGAGAGACACATAGAGACATAGAGAGACACAGATAGACACAGAGAGACACAGAGACACATAGAGATACAGAGAGACACACAGAGACACAGAGATACACAACAGACACACAGAGACACAGAGAGACACATAGAGACACATAGAGACACAGAGAAACAAAGAGAAACATATAGAGATATAGCGAGACACAGAGAGACACAGAGAGAGATAGAGAGACACAGAGAGACACAGATAGACACAGAGACACACAGAGACACACAGAGATTCATAGAGAGACACAGAGAGACACAGAGAGACACAGAGAGACATAGAGGCACACAGAGACACACAGAGACACAGAGATACACAGAGAGAGATACAGAGACACATAGAGACATAGCGAGACACAGAGAGACACATAGAGACACAGAGAGACACAGAGAGACACAGAGAGACACAGAGAGACACAGAGAGATACAGCGAGACACAGAGAGACACATAGAGACACAGAGAGACACAGAGAGACACATAGAAACACAGAGACACACAGAGACACACATAGAGACACAATGATGTCAATATGCTCAACGCAGAGAAAGAATCCTTATGTCAAAAATTTGACATGGTGGATCAAGGAGAAGTCCACTTTGTTCTTGGGATGTCAATCAAGAGAGATCGACCAACTAAGACATTATACATTAATCAAGAGAAATACCTGGAAAGTGTGGTGAATCGGTTCGGGATGGAAAATTGTAAACTTACCTCAACTCCTCTCGAGGCAGGAAAGAAGTTTCATAAACGAACTGATGACGAAGAACCATTTAATTCACAAATTTATCAACAGGCTATAGGATGTTTAACCTATGCATCCACAGCTACAAGGCCGGACATTGCCGTGGCTGTAGGAACTCTATCACAATTTATGACAGATCCAAGTAAAGATCATTGGATGGGAGTTAAACGAATTCTAAGATATATCAAAGGAACATTAAAATATGGTCTGAAATTCACAGAGAGACACAGAGAGACACAGAGAGACACAGAGAGATACAGAGAGACACAGAGAGTCACAGAGAGACACACAGAGACACGAAAGACATAGAGAGACACAAAGAGACACAGATAGACACAGAGAGACACAGGGACGCATAGAGAGACACATAGAGAGACACACAGAGACACACAGAGACACACAGAGACACACAGAGCCATACAGAGACACACAGAGACACAGAGACACAGAGAGAAACAGAGAGACACATATAGACACAGAAAGACACTAAGAGACACAGAGAGTAACAGAGAGACACAGATAGACACAGAGAGACAAATAGAGACACAGAGACACAGAGAGATATAGAGAGACACAGACAGACACAAACAGACACAGAGAGACAAAGAAAGACAAAGAGACATAGAGAGACACAGACAGACACAGACAGACACAGACAGACACAGAGAGAGACAGAGAGAGACAGAGAGACACATAGAGACATAGAGAGACACAGATAGACACACAGAGACACAGAGACACAGAGAGATACAGAGAGACACACAGAGACACAGAGATACACAACAGACACACAGAGACACAGAGAGACACATAGAGACACATAGAGACACATAGAGACACAGAGAAACAAAGAGAAACATATAGAGATATAGCCAGACACAGAGAGACACAGAGAGAGATAGAGAGACACAGTGAGACACAGATAGACACAGAGACACACAGAGACACACAGAGATTCATAGAGAGACACAGAGAGACACAGAGAGACACAGAGAGACATAGAGGCACACAGAGACACACAGAGACACAGAGATACACAGAGAGAGATACAGAGACACATAGAGACATATCGAGACACAGAGATACACATAGAGACACAGAGAGACACAGAGAGACACAAAGAGACACAGAGAGACACAGAGAGACAAAGAAAGACAAAGAGAGACACAGAGAGACATAGAGAGACACAGAGAGACACAGACAGACACAGACAGACACAGAGAGAGACAGAGAGAGAGACAGAGAGACACAGAGAGACATAGAGAGACACAGATAGACACAGAGAGACACAGAGACACAGAGAGATACAGAGAGACACACAGAGACACAGAGATACATAACAGACACACAGAGACAGAGAGAGACACATAGAGACACATAGAGACACAGAGAAACAAAGAGAAACATATAGAGATATAGCGAGACACAGAGAGACACAGAGAGAGATAGAGAGACACAGAGAGACACAGATAGACACAGAGACACACAGAGACAAACAGAGATTCATAGACAGACACAGAGAGACACAGAGATACACAGAGAGACATAGAGGCACACAGAGACACACAGAGACACAGAGATACACAGAGAGAGATACAGAGACACATAGAGACATAGCGAGACACAGAGAGACACATAGAGACACAGAGAGACACAGAGAGACACAGAGAGACACAGAGAGACACAGAGAGACACAGAGAGATACAGCGAGACACAGAGAGACACATAGAGACACAGAGAGACACAGAGAGACACATAGAAACACAGAGACACACAGAGACACACAGAGAGACACAAACAGACACAGACACAGAGAGAGAAACAGACACAGAGAGACACAGAGAGACACAGAGAGACACAGAGAGACACAGAGAGACACAGAGAGACAAAGAGAGATACAGAGAGACACAGAGAGTCACAGAGAGACACACAGAGACACGAAAGACATAGAGAGACACAAAGAGACACAGAGAGACACAGAGAGACACAGGGACGCATAGAGAGACACATAGAGAGACACACAGAGACACACAGAGACACACAGAGACACACAGAGACACACAGAGACACACAGAGACACAGAGAGAGATACAGAGACAGAGAGACACATATAGACCGAGAGAGAAACAGAGAGAGAAACAGATACATAGAGACAAACAGAGACACAGAGAGACACAGAGAGACACAGACAGACACAGAGAGACACAGAGAGACATAGAGAGACACAGAGACACAGAGAGAAACAGAGAGACACATATAGACACAGAAAGACACTAAGAGACACAGAGAGTAACAGAGAGACACAGAGAGACACAGAGAGACAAATAGACACACAGAGACACAGAGAGATATAGAGAGACACAGACAGAGACAAACAGACACAGAGAGACAAAGAAAGACAAAGAGAGACACAGAGAGACATAGAGAGACACAGAGAGACACAGAGACACAGAGAGATACAGAGAGACACACAGAGACACAGAGATACATAACAGACACACAGAGACAGAGAGAGACACATAGAGACACATAGAGACACAGAGAAACAAAGAGAAACATATAGAGATATAGCGAGACACAGAGAGACACAGAGAGAGATAGAGAGACACAGAGAGACACAGATAGACACAGAGACACACAGAGACAAACAGAGATTCATAGACAGACACAGAGAGACACAGAGATACACAGAGAGACATAGAGGCACACAGAGACACACAGAGACACAGAGATACACAGAGAGAGATACAGAGACACATAGAGACATAGCGAGACACAGAGAGACACATAGAGACACAGAGAGACACAGAGAGACACAGAGAGACACAGAGAGACACAGAGAGATACAGCGAGACACAGAGAGACACATAGAGACACAGAGAGACACAGAGAGACACATAGAAACACAGAGACACACAGAGACACACAGAGAGACACAAACAGACACAGACACAGAGAGAGAAACAGACACAGAGAGACACAGAGAGACACAGAGAGACACAGAGAGACACAGAGAGACACAGAGAGATACAGAGAGACACAGAGAGTCACAGAGAGACACACAGAGACACGAAAGACATAGAGAGACACAAAGAGACACAGAGAGACACCGAGAGACACAGGGACGCATAGAGAGACACATAGAGAGACACACAGAGACACACAGAGACACACAGAGACACACAGAGACACAGAGAGAGATACAGAGACAGAGAGACACATATAGACCGAGAGAGAAACAGAGAGAGAAACAGATACATAGAGACAAACAGAGACACAGAGAGACACAGAGAGACACAGACAGACACAGAGAGACACAGAGAGACATAGAGAGACACAGAGACACAGAGAGAAACAGAGAGACACATATAGACACAGAAAGACACTAAGAGACACAGAGAGTAACAGAGAGACACAGAGAGACACAGAGAGACAAATAGACACACAGAGACACAGAGAGATATAGAGAGACACAGACAGAGACAAACAGACACAGAGAGACAAAGAAAGACAAAGAGAGACACAGAGAGACATAGAGAGACACAGACAGACACAGACAGACACAGACAGACACAGACAGACACAGAGAGAGACAGAGAGTGACAGAGAGACACATAGAGACATAGAGAGACACAGAGAGACACAGAGAGACACAGAGAGACACAGAGATACAGAGAGACACAGAGATATACAACAGACACACAGAGACACAGAGAGACACATAGAGACACATAGAGATACAGAGAAACAAAGAAAAACATATAGAGATATAGCGAGACACAGAGAGACAGAAAGAGATAGAGAGACACAGAGAGACACAGATAGACACAGAGACACACAGAGACACACAGAGACACACAGAGATTCATAGAGAGACACAGAGAGACACAGAGAGACACAGAGAGACATAGAGGCACACAGAGACACACAGAGACACAGAGATACACAGAGAGAGATACAGAGACACATAGAGACATAGCGAGACACAGAGAGACACATAGAGACACAGAGAGACACAGAGAGACACAGAGAGACACAGAGAGACACAGAGAGATACAGCGAGACACAGAGAGACACATAGAGACACAGAGAGACACAGAGAGACACATAGAAACACAGAGACACACAGAGACACACAGAGAGACACAATGATGTCAATATGCTCAACGCAGAGAAAGAATCCTTATGTCAAAAATTTGACATGGTGGATCAAGGAGAAGTCCACTTTGTTCTTGGGATGTCAATCAAGAGAGATCGACCAACTAAGACATTATACATTAATCAAGAGAAATACCTGGAAAGTGTGGTGAATCGGTTCGGGATGGAAAGTTGTAAACTTACCTCAACTCCTCTCGAGGCAGGAAAGAAGTTTCATAAACGAACTGATGACGAAGAACCATTTAATTCACAAATTTATCAACAGGCTATAGGATGTTTAACCTATGCATCCACAGCTACAAGGCCGGACATTGCCGTGGCTGTAGGAACTCTATCACAATTTATGACAGATCCAAGTAAAGATCATTGGATGGGAGTTAAACGAATTCTAAGATATATCAAAGGAACATTAAAATATGGTCTGAAATTCACAGAGAGACACAGAGAGACACAGAGAGACACAGAGAGACACAGAGAGATACAGAGAGACACAGAGAGTCACAGAGAGACACACAGAGACACGAAAGACATAGAGAGACACAAAGAGACACAGATAGACACAGAGAGACACAGGGACGCATAGAGAGACACATAGAGAGACACACAGAGACACACAGAGACACACAGAGACACACAGAGACATACAGAGACACACAGAGACACAGAGACACAGAGAGAGATACAGAGACAGAGAGACACATATAGACCGAGAGGGAAACAGAGAGAGAAACAGATACATAGAGACAAAGAGAGACACAGAGAGACACAGAGAGACACAGACAGACACAGAGAGACACAGAGAGACACAGAGAGACACAGAGAGACACAGAGACACAGAGAGAAACAGAGAGACACATATAGACACAGAAAGACACTAAGAGACACAGAGAGTAACAGAGAGACACAGATAGACACAGAGAGACAAATAGAGACACAGAGACACAGAGAGATATAGAGAGACACAGACAGACACAAACAGACACAGAGAGACAAAGAAAGACAAAGAGACATAGAGAGACACAGAGAGACACAGACAGACACAGACAGACACAGAGAGAGACAGAGAGAGACAGAGAGACACATAGAGACATAGAGAGACACAGATAGACACACAGAGAAACAGAGACACAGAGAGATACAGAGAGACACACAGAGACACAGAGATACACAACAGACACACAGAGACACAGAGAGACACATAGAGACACATAGAGACACAGAGAAACAAAGAGAAACATATAGAGATATAGCCAGACACAGAGAGACACAGAGAGAGATAGAGAGACACAGTGAGACACAGATAGACACAGAGACACACAGAGACACACAGAGATTCATAGAGAGACACAGAGAGACACAGAGAGACACAGAGAGACATAGAGGCACACAGAGACACACAGAGACACAGAGATACACAGAGAGAGATACAGAGACACATATAGACATATCGAGACACAGAGATACACATAGAGACACAGAGAGACACAGAGAGACACAAAGAGACACAGAGAGACACAGAGAGACAAAGAAAGACAAAGAGAGACACAGAGAGACATAGAGAGACACAGAGAGACACAGACAGACACAGACAGACACAGAGAGAGACAGAGAGAGAGACAGAGAGACACAGAGAGACATAGAGAGACACAGATAGACACAGAGAGACACAGAGACACAGAGAGATACAGAGAGACACACAGAGACACACAGATACATAACAGACACACAGAGACAGAGAGAGACACATAGAGACACATAGAGACACAGAGAAACAAAGAGAAACATATAGAGATATAGCGAGACACAGAGAGACACAGAGAGAGATAGAGAGACACAGAGAGACACAGATAGACACAGAGACACACAGAGACAAACAGAGATTCATAGACAGACACAGAGAGACACAGAGATACACAGAGAGACATAGAGGCACACAGAGACACACAGAGACACAGAGATACACAGAGAGAGATACAGAGACACATAGAGACATAGCGAGACACAGAGAGACACATAGAGACACAGAGAGACACAGAGAGACACAGAGAGACACAGAGAGACACAGAGAGACACAGAGAGACACAGAGAGATACAGCGAGACACAGAGAGACACATAGAAACACAGAGACACACAGAGACACACAGAGAGACACAAACAGACACAGACACAGAGAGAGAAACAGACACAGAGAGACACAGAGAGACACAGAGAGACACAGAGAGACACAGAGAGACACAGAGAGACACAGAGAGATACAGAGAGACACAGAGAGTCACAGAGAGACACACAGAGACACGAAAGACATAGAGAGACACAAAGAGACACAGAGAGACACAGAGACACACAGGGACGCATAGAGAGACACATAGAGAGACACACAGAGACACACAGAGACACACAGAGACACACAGAGACACACAGAGACACAGAGAGAGATACAGAGACAGAGAGACACATATAGACCGAGAGAGAAACAGAGAGAGAAACAGATACATAGAGACAAACAGAGACACAGAGAGACACAGAGAGACACAGACAGACACAGAGAGACACAGAGAGACATAGAGAGACACAGAGACACAGAGAGAAACAGAGAGACACATATAGACACAGAAAGACACTAAGAGACACAGAGAGTAACAGAGAGACACAGAGAGACACAGAGAGACAAATAGACACACAGAGACACAGAGAGATATAGAGAGACACAGACAGAGACAAACAGACACAGAGAGACAAAGAAAGACAAAGAGAGACACAGAGAGACATAGAGAGACACAGAGAGACACAGAGACACAGAGAGATACAGAGAGACACACAGAGACACAGAGATACATAACAGACACACAGAGACAGAGAGAGACACATAGAGACACATAGAGACACAGAGAAACAAAGAGAAACATATAGAGATATAGCGAGACACAGAGAGACACAGAGAGAGATAGAGAGACACAGAGAGACACAGATAGACACAGAGACACACAGAGACAAACAGAGATTCATAGACAGACACAGAGAGACACAGAGATACACAGAGAGACATAGAGGCACACAGAGACACACAGAGACACAGATACACAGAGAGAGATACAGAGACACATAGAGACATAGCGAGACACAGAGAGACACATAGAGACACAGAGAGACACAGAGAGACACAGAGAGACACAGAGAGACACAGAGAGATACAGCGAGACACAGAGAGACACATAGAGACACAGAGAGACACAGAGAGACACATAGAAACACAGAGACACACAGAGACACACAGAGAGACACAAACAGACACAGAGAGAGAAACAGACACAGAGAGACACAGAGAGACACAGAGAGACACAGAGAGATACAGAGAGACACAGAGAGTCACAGAGAGACACAAAGAGACACGAAAGACATAGAGAGACACAGGGACGCATAGAGACACAGAGAGACACAGGGACGCATAGAGAGACACATAGAGAGACACACAGAGACACACAGAGACACACAGAGACACACAGAGACACACAGAGACACACAGAGACACACAGAGACACACAGAGACACAGAGAGAGATACAGAGACAGAGAGACACATATAGACCGAGAGTGAAACAGAGAGAGAAACAGATACATAGAGACAAACAAAGTCAAAGAGAGACACAGAGAGACACAGACAGACACAGAGAGACACAGAGAGACATAGAGAGACACAGAGACACAGAGAGAAACAGAGAGACACATATAGACACAGAAAGACACTAAGAGACACAGAGAGTAACAGAGAGACACAGAGAGACACAGAGAGACAAATAGACACACAGAGACACAGAGAGATATAGAGAGACACAGACAGAGACAAACAGACACAGAGAGACAAAGAAAGACAAAGAGAGACACAGAGAGACATAGAGAGACACAGAGAGACACAGACAGACACAGACAGACACAGACAGACACAGAGAGAGACAGAGAGTGACAGAGAGACACATAGAGACATAGAGAGACACAGAGAGACACAGAGATACAGAGAGACACAGAGATATACAACAGACACACAGACACACAGAGAGACACATAGAGACACATAGAGACACAGAGAAACAAAGAAAAACATATAGAGATATAGCGAGACACAGAGAGACACAGAAAGAGATAGAGAGACACAGAGAGACACAGATAGACACAGAGACACACAGAGACACACAGAGACACACAGAGATTCATAGAGAGACACAGAGAGACACAGAGAGACACAGAGAGACATAGAGGCACACAGAGACACACAGGGACACACAGATACACAGAGAGAGATACAGAGACACATAGAGACATAGCGAGACACAGAGAAACATAGAGAGACACAAAAAGGCACAGCGAGACAGAGAGACACAGAGATACATAGAGACACAGAGAGACACACAGAGATACACAGAGACACAGAGAGACACAGAGAGACACAAAGAGAGAGAGATATGCAGAGAGTCACAGAGAGACACAGAGAGACACAGAGAGACGCATAGAGACACAGAGAGACATATAGAGCTATAGCGACACAGAGAGACACACAGAGACACACATAAAGATACAGAGACACAGAGAGACATAGAGAGATATAGCGAGACACAGAGAGACACATAGAGACCGAGAAAGAAACAGTGAGAGAAACAGACACAGAGAGACAAAGAGAGACACAGACGGACACAGAGAGGCACCGACAGACACAGAGAGACATAGAGAGACACAGAGAGAAACAGAGAGACACAGAGAGAAACATAGAGACACAGAAAGACACAGAGAGACACAGAGAGACACAGAGAGACACAGAGAGACAAATAGAGACGCAGAGACACAGAG
>JAYKKM010000347.1:0-202500 GCA_035772405.1 Chrysogorgia sp. JL179-B06
ACTTGTATTGTCTTGAGAAAGACTTGTATAGTCTTGAGAAAGACTTGTATAATCTTGAGAAAGACTTGTAGAGTCTTGAGAAAGAGTTGTAGAGTGTTGAGGAAATAGTTGTAGAGTCTGAAGAAGACTTGTATATTCTTGAGAAAGACTTGTATAGTCTTGAGATCATGTCATATCGCGTCTTTAAATTATATTGATAAAGTACATATAAATATTTATAAATTTGGACACAGATCAAACGCAACCTTGTCGAAGGTATATTAATGACCACAGAGCACAGCTAAGTATTGATTTTACTAAGGGAGGAAAACCGGAGAACCTGGAGAAAAACCATCGAAGCACAGGAGAGAATGAACAAGGTATACCCAGATGGTCACCCGTCCAACAGGGGAGGGGAGGCCGGACATACCCAGGGGATTTGATTCGAAATTTTAATTTGTTGTCAAATATCCCACCCTGGGAACTTATTCAAAACTCAAATGAGATCAAATCCCCTCTTATTAAAAGTCTGTTCTCTTGTTCGCGCTCTTCTGACTCCGCCATGTTGCCTTCTGAGCTGATCAAATTGCACCACCACGGGAATCAATCATGTGCCAAATCCCCTGGGTATGCCCGGCCTTCCCCCCCCCCCCATCCCGCTTAACATTGATATGTGCATAACTTCAACGCACATACTGCAGCAACGGCCTCGACAACAGTCTTACACTCAAGACTATCATTATCAACTTCAAACTTTTACGAAATAATTTAATATGATCATTAGACATTATTATAACAGTAATTTATTTTATTTTATTATATTTAATGTTCATAAAAAACCCTCCAGTTTTTATCTGTCTGTATAGAGGACGCCAAAATACTTAATAAGTTCTTTTATAGTTTTTGATGTCGTCCATTTGTTTCCTACATTCTCTCTTTAAACATGACGAGTTGTTTGAAAAGCCGCAAATTTAAGGGACCTGGAACGAGCCACCTGTGACGTCATCTCAAAAAGTAGATGTCACACAAAAAGGTATGAAAGAGATCTCGAAGTTGACGGCGAGTCCCAATATTAGGGATGCGGTCCTTAACATCTACGACGGCAACCTAGAACGGGGATGTCATTCAAACAAAAAAATATTAATGAGAAACAAAAAGAATGAATATTTTTTATTACACCGTCCTCGTTCTGTTTACAACGTCACTGAGAACATTTTCACGTTTTTAGGACGACGGTATAACTCATGGTACGGTACAACTATAAAGAGATGAGAGCTTTTCCTTAAGACTGACTTGAACACAAACACTACAATCATTTAAGCTCAGTTTCCATATGATCGCAATGATCGCAAGGATCGCAGAAATAAAGAGTTCTGCGATCATTGCGATCCTTGCGATCATATGGAAACCATAAACCTGGCGATCATTGCGAACGTTGCAATCGAGACGTTTTAAGCCCGGTTGCCATATGAATGCAACGATCGGGCTTTAGAAATATTGAAGAGTTTTGGATATCATAAAACAAGCTTTGAGTATCAAATACGCTAGTCAATCGACCGTGGTTTCATTCAAATGCTAAAATTTATAATTCTTTCACTGCCGTCGCCGTCCTAGATTTCTGTCGTAGATCTTAATAGGTCGCTAATGGTCGTGGCTAGATGGTATACTCGCAGTTGAGGTGACCGTGAGGTACTAGGTCTGAGTCGGCTTCTGGATGATCTTTTTTAGTATCCACGAGAGTTGGACGAAATGAGAGATTGTTACGATCGGACATGCCTGTATGATGAAATACATGATGGAACTGCTAACCCCAAAACAACTTAGACCCTAATCCCCTGCCTAATGGTTTTCTAACCCCCGCCTAATGGTTTTTTAATACTATAACCTTAATACTAATAAAAGGATCGTCCAGAAGACGACTCAGACCTAGTACCTCACGGTCACCTCAACTGCGAGTGTAGTTCGTAATGTCGACTGCGTATCAAAATAACGTGTTCTGCGTCGGGATAAAACTTATTTCAATTCGTAACATCAGGCTTAAACCACAATAGACATTTGCATTTCTATTTACACTTGCAAATTCGTTATACTGAATTCCCCAATGGAAATAAGTTTTATCCCGACGCAGAACGCGTCATTTTGATGACATCAAATCAGGTAGGCACCAGACCCGAAATTTCCGGAAATTTTTAGCGGGGTTTTTGAAAATCGTGCTTTTAGGGAAAGATATATCGGAAAGGAATGGACAAAATTAAAAACAATAAAAGAACTTATTAACCATTTTGGAGTGCTCTATGTAGAAAGCTACAGAGGGTTTATAATGAACTTTTAGAAAGTTATGTATTATGAGTTTTCTTTTTTAGTTAATACCTATGTTTAGAGAGTTTACCTTCGCGACATTTTCTCCATATGTGAATACCAACTCTGTGAACCTATGCTCCTATTGTGATAACAAGACATGCATGGTAAACGGTAAACCGTCTTCGGAATGGAGCTTTATGAAAAAGCAATTTTTGTTCAAGCTTGTGGACATCAGTGCTACATACATACTCCACAAGTGTTGCTTAAATGAAAGTTCTTTATCGCCTTATATGAGAATGGGTATTGGTTTTCTTCTAATCCTTTTAGTTTGAGAGAAATTTGGCTTTGTTTATCGTATTTTTGGTAAATTGAAGGCCGCCATTTTTCTTCAGATTGCGGGCGAATGCGGTCGCTCCCATTAATTTTTAACGTCATTTAACAATTAGACAACGAGTCCGAGTTGTCGACGAAGGCGAAGCCTGAGTTGACTATTCGCTCATAGACAATGAGGACGAGTTGTCTAATTGTTTTAGTTGAAACAAATTAGTGGACTATTACAAATCATGCATTCTCCAAAAAATTATCCAAAAACTCATCTGAAACCTCCCCAAAACGAGAGTTTTCTGCCATTGTTTGAGCGCATTTCGTCATCATGATCTATCACGAATAGACAACGGTTGAGTAGCCATTAAGAATGCAGCATTTGTAATGGACCATGGTCAGTTTCTACTAATGAGTGATAGAAACACCACACAAAGAAACCCTTCACAATAGCATGACAACAACGTGGTCTTAGTCTATTGTGCAGGATTTCTATTCACGCTATTGTGAAGGATTTCTTTTCAAAGTGATTCTATCACTCAATGACGTCAAAAATTAATGGGAGCGACCGCATGCGCCCGCAAGCAGAACAAAAATGGCCGCCTTCAATTTACAAAAATACGATAAACAAAACCAAATTTCTCTAAAACTAAAACAATTAGAAGAAAACTAATAACCATTCTCATATAAGGAGACAAAGAACTTTCATTTAAGCAACACTTTTTGGGGGGGTGGAGTGTTCCTTTAATTAGGTATCCCTGGAAAGTCAATGAAATGTTAGTACTAGTTCACTTTAATTCATTTCAAAGACTGTTAGTTTAGATGAAAAGTGAAAGCCAAAAATGGTGAACATTGGACATTAGTTTCCGGCCCCTACGCGGTCAAGGAAACTGAAACCGACGTCGACAAAGGTGACCGCGTAGGGCCTGAAACTGATGTCCAAAATGTCTCCATGACGACCATCTTTGGCGTCACTTTTGACGGTTTCGAAATTCCGCGTTAAGACTGAAAGCTGTTCGAGGGTAGTTTAGTAAAGGGTTATTAGGGTACAAGAATGAAAACAGTATTTCTTGATTCCCTTTTAGGATTTCCATATTAACTCGTGCCTGGACTACTAACACTAAAGCTAAGCTGGATTGACTGACTTCGCTACTTCCAACTCAAGGTACCACATTGCGCTGCCTTTCGAGGAGTTATGAATGATGTTTCCAATTTTTTATTGTTGAGAAAAACGATTCGAAATTCGTTAGCCATCTTGCTTTTTCATCGCGGGAGTGGATACAGCCAGCGGTGTCCGCCGTGACGTCACTGCGTCAAACCTTATCTCCGACGATCTACGACATCTTGTTCGATATTTAAAGTGAGTGTCAATCGTGACGCATTGCACGCTGGGTCGGCCATTTTTCGAAGCACGAAATTCCCTTGGTGAACTCATCCGTAAATATTTTGTCAATCCTTGATATAAACTATTCATATTGTCTTTTAATTGAAGAAGACATACCTTAGAAAGTAATTATTTCTGCAATTTTCACAAAATTCAACGTTTTCTTGACTTTCGTTTCGAATTATGTCAGTCTTGACTGACGCGAAGCGTGGAAGACCAAGTGACGGGTTCAAACAAAAAAATCAGGTTCTGAGTCGACGCATTTAGATTGTGGATGAATAAGAAAGCGTCTATAGGGTTTTCTGAGAAGACTCGGCGAATTTTCGGAGTATTTACCACGTCAAGTTGGCAACGAAGAACTTCAAAACACTTCGTTATCGTACGGAAAGATAAACACAAACGCGCAATGCATGACGGTTGACACTCACTCACTCTTTATGACGCTCGAACTTCTAGCAGAATCGTAAAACACTTAGCAAAGTGAAAAGGTGGGGAACTGCCAATATTTTACTTTGACGCAGCACTCTACTTTTAAAGGTCGTATAACGTCTGTGGAAATTTAACATATTTGTAGCTAATCTATGGATTCTCCTGAGAAAAATTGTAATATATCTTGTCAGACGAAAATTTCATCTCCATAGACTTTTTTTCTGTTAAAGTTGACGGAAGTGATGTCATAGTGGGCATCTGTAAAGAGGTTTTCATGTATAGACAGATGCCCGCCACGACATCACTTCCGTCAACTTTAACAGCAAAAAGTCTATGAAGATGAAATTTTCGGCTGACAAGATATATTACATTTTTTCTCAGGAGAATCCATAGATTACACACTGTATATGTTAAATTCCCACAGACGTTATATGTATACTTTAAACTAAAAAGAAGCGCAATGTATTTTTAACTGCTTAGTTTCGAACAGTTCTTTGGTAAATGAGTTTTCCAAAGCTGAATACTGTCATAAATACAATTTTTACTATGTACCATTAAAGAAACACCTAATGGTTTCCGTGTTTGGATGGCCTGATCCAAACACGCGGGATGTTGCGAGACTTGAGAAAAGCGTAAAGAAACACGAGCCGCTAGGCGAGTGTTTTTTAGCTTTTCGAAAGTCGAGCAACATCCCAAGTGTTTGGATCAGGCTATCCAAACACGGAAAAACCATTAGGTATTTCTTTTATAAAATAATACGAACGAACGAGTTACCTAAACTTGAGTAAAATTTTGGCCGGAAATTTCCGTGTTTGGATGGCCTGATCCAAACACGGGTATTGACCAATCAGAGCTTGCGTATAGCATACATGTTATTTTATAAATATCTATACTAAACACAACAGCATGGTTGTTTCGCATACAGTACCTCTGCCACCTTTAAGAAATCTCTCACAGAATCCATTCTTGAAATGAATTTTCTATATATCTCTAGTGCTTCTTTACAATTCTTCTTGTTCATATCAAAATATTTTTCTGTAAAGAGGATTTGAATACTTTTTTGTGATTTACAACTACAGTACTGAAAAGTCTCAAGATGGCTTTAGCTCATTGCCTGCCTTGGGCTTACGAAAAGATTCAAGGAAACGTGTAGTACATCTATAATGCTATCTATTTAACAATTAGACAACGAGCCCGAGTTGTCTATGAGCAGATAGTCAACGAGGGCGAAGCCTGAGTTGACTATCTTCTCATAGACAACGAGGGCGAGTTGTCTAATTGTTTTAGTATCAACCATAAACAACCTTTCTAATTAACCGTAAAAAGTCTTATCAAACATTGTTCCAAATTTTCAGATAGTTTTATCTTTTTGTTTGTAGAAGTCTCCCCATTCAAAATGTAGAGTAGCTCGATGGCACATGATAAACAATCGCTCACAAAAAACGAGATTGTAATTACTTTGCTTCAAATTTGGTGTAGATATACTCCATAGGCATAAGCGAATTCATTTTCTTATTCGAAAATGTCAAACTGAACAATTTGCCATTACTTTCGGGCCAATGTTTTCATGATTTCATCACTCGTATATAAATTTTAGCAGACGCCATGTGCAGCGTGAATATGTCTTGGCTTCTGATTGGTCAGGAAGGAATATTCTAGTTATAAGAAGGTTTGTGATTGGATAACGCAACTAGTGGTCTATCACCAATAGACCACTATAGTAGCTCAGCCAATCAGAATGCCGAATTTGTAACAGACCACTAGTTGGTTGATACTAATTCTTGTTCGTAGAAACTGACCATGGTCATGATAAATGCTGCATGAATATGCAGCATTCTGATTGGCTACTCAACCGTTGTCTATTCGTGATAGACAACGTTTGGGAAACGCGCTCAAACAATGGCAGAAAACTCTCGTTTTGGGGAGGTTTCAGATGAGTTTTTGGATAATTTTTTTGAGAATGCATGATTTGTAATAGTCCACTAATTTGTTTCTACTAAAACAATTAGACAACTCGTCCTCGTTGTCTATGAGCGAATAGTCAACTCAAGCTTCGCCTTCGTTGACTATTCGCTCATAGACAACTCGGACTCGTTGTCTAATTGTTAAATAGATATCGAGTAGCGGATGAGTGACGAGTGATAAGAGTGAGTTTTCGCCAAAAAAAAATGTTTCTGACTCGCTTTCGGAATAATTTTGAAGAAATAACCAACATAAGATGTTAAATGTGACTCGCAGCTTGGTTATTTCAATATAGAAAATTGTTTGCTGCTCATCAAATATCTAAAAAGGTTGGTGTAATGCCGAAATAGCGTGTAAGTACTAAGTAGTCTAACGTCTTTGTAATCCATTCACGTTTCACTCTCTGACGAAGGGCCTTCGCTAGAAACGTTAGACAACTTACAGTACGCTATTTCGGCAGTACACCAACCTTTTTAGTTATTTGATTTGTATTTCTACACTGCCTACGAAGCACAACATATTTTAACGCCGCAACTTTACAGTATATTTTTGCAACGCTTTTGTTTGCTTTACAAACGGGAACGCCACAACGAATACAACAATATTTTGTCTTATAAGCACGTACATAAGAAGTCGTGAGATAGAAAGGTCGCGGTGTACGGCAAAATACCCAATAACGATAACGGAATACGTATATATATGATCTAACGTTTCGAGCGAAGGACCGAGGCTCGCCGAGGCTATGAAGGCCGACCTTCGCTGGAAACGTTAGACCATACGTATTCCGTTATTTGGCAGTACATTGACCTTTCTATCTCTCGATTTGTATTTCTACACTGTCTCCGCACCACACTACTTTAATAATCCACATTGAAAATGAAGTACGTGGATCCCACGAAGCACGCCACGCAGCATAAAATGTGCTTTTATAGGATAATGAGGGATAGAAAAATGAATTATACTAATTTATGCATTTTATGCGACGCATTAAATGCGACGCGGAATTTCGACGTCTAAATCAACGTCGCATTTCCGTCGAATTATGCGACGAGGCTCGTCGCTTGCTCAACAGCTTACACCCGTAACCTTTCAAAGGGATAAGTAGGTGTACGCCAAGCCTGAAAATAACTTTTTCAAGTGTGTCTGACAAAGTGTCAGGCACCAACCAATTGGTGCCTGACACTGGACATTTTTTTCGATCCAACTATACCCACGCATTGGAGAAGTCTTTCATTGTGCGTATTTGATGTTCATACTTTGTGCACAACTTACAGAATAACTTCTTTACATTTCCCTGTCCGTTTGCTTCATAAGCTAGAACTTCATTGACCCATTTCTGAACTGTTGCTGCTTTCAGCATACGATTCTTTTTGGTCGCGGGATGATTTTGCTGTGGAACGCCCTGGTGGCTAACATTTAAATTCGCGACAGGACTCAGAATGTCCAATAGCAGTTTTGGCGACGAAATCAGTGATCCGAGAAGCCATAATTATTATAATTGTGAAATAATGAAAACCATGTGGCCAAGCACAAACGCGCACAATGGATATAGGACTGGGACAAAGTTTAAAGAAACTGGTACCCAGGCTTTTACAGAGCTTTTACTCAGCGAATCTCACTTTTGCGACTAGTTTTGTCATGCCGCTTTTATTTTGTTCTGTTAAATGTTTTATTTGTTAGATATTTATTTTCTTTGTTTTATTTTCTTCTGTTATTTGGTTGGTGGTATTTAAAATGCAATATGTTGCAGAGTTTCTCATTGCTATTACCGGACAAATTGTCAGGAACGAAGGCAACTGTTCCGGTCAGTTACCCTTTTCGTGCCGGACAATGTCCGTGTCCAGTCGCTTATTTTCAGGCTTGGCGTACACAGTTGTTAAGTTTGCGTTAAAGCTTGAGTAGCAAACAATTTACCATATTAAACGTAAGTTAGTTTTTACTATGTGGGCAAACGTGAAAGCTAAAAGTCCTCCTACCTAATAAGTTAATCATTCCATCATTGTAACAGGCAAATAGTTTTACCAAGTCCTAAAGGAAAATGACATTCAAGTTCACAAGAACAACTCCACACATCATAAAACATTGTATTGTACAATATGAACGTTCCAGACATTATTCACTGTTACACCAATGGCAGCACTAACCAGCTGCTGTTGTGGTCTAGCAATTATCACACATATGAGCTGGGAGACACAGGTTCAAATATTGGGTCGGACCTCCACTCAGGGTCTTAAAAATAATTGAGGAGAAAGTGCTGCCTTTGCAACAATATCAGCAAATGGTAAGACTTTCTATAGTCTTCTCAGAAAACGACCTTAAATCGTAGGCCCTCGGAACCCCTATCAATTGGGCTTCTAGCCTGTTAGGGTACTCCGTTCACCTAAGAGTGATAAATCGAATAAACTGACAAACTAAACTATGTGGGACCGTGGGTGTGTGGCCTGGTGCGAGAAAAAAATTTGGGCCCCTCCGGAGGGATTTACAGCCGGAACATTTTTGAATTTAGGGTCTCTGAAATGGCATTTCCTGCATTTTGAGAACACTTTTGAGTAAAATCTAAAGACCACAAATCACGTTTTTTGTAGTGTAGCCATGTTTCCATTTTCATGTAGCGATTTCTCAACCCTTATAATATTGTACAACATTAATCTACTGCACAACCTTTGTAGTAATTAAAGTTCAACTTTGACTTACTTTAAACAACATAACAAAAGCACTGTTGATCACTCCATTTCCCAGTTCATTTGATTGTACCTAGAGTTAAAAGATACACCAGTATTTTAACTTAATAACTTAAATGAAACCTGCAGTACTTGAAGCCACAAAAGGCGAGTTTGAACGAAAAACAACAAACAAACAAATCCACTATCTGACAAAGTTCAATTCCATTTGCGTCGATAGAATAAACAGGGATAGTTGTCTGCCACCCGTATCAAAATTATAACTCTGCAGACATTTTAATATTTTATACAAGTGAGACACAAGTTACATTGTCAAGTACAATTTGTAAATGACTTGAGTCCATAAGGGCAATTGCTTCATACATTAGATATAATCATCAGCATATTTGATGGTTCCAATGGAGCCAATGATATCTCATGGGATCTATTCCTCAAGATCATTATTTTACAGTATCAAAACGTTAAAAAGGGATGGTAAAAGTACTGAACCTTGTGGCACACCTGCTGGGCATGGGAAAGTCGAAGAGAGTACATCAGCAGAGAGTCCAGGGTTCGAATTAACGTTTCAAAAGTGCATCGCAAAAATATTTGTTCGAAAAATTGACCCCCCCCCCCCCGATCAAATTCGTATAAAAACGAACAACGAACGAAAACTTCTATATTTATTAAAGCGATGTAGATATATAAAAAGTTATTCGGTTTCATCGTCAGCGGTCAGCTTCATCATTTTCCAAATTTGACATCGTCATTTCGGTGATAGTTCGATCACGCTATCTTTCGACTCTAAAAATGCGTCTGATTCCGTCAAAAAGCATGTCAACACTGATATGTACATGCAGCGATCGAATTATGGTTTGATGCCAAAGTTCGACGACTGAATTGTTCCCGCCACACTGGTTACCCCAAAAACGCAAAGCAACGTGATAAAACATGTAAAAGCAGCTGAATATGACATGTCTAAACTGAAAACATGCCTAAACTGAAAACTGTATAAAAGACCTGGGAGAAAGAGTACAACATCAAGCTCGAATGGGATGTGCAACCTGGTGGAAAACATGTTGGAAATATTCGCTGTTCCACGTGTAAAGAACACGACGATCGGCTCTAGGGGACTATGAAAAACTACAGGACAAGGAATATGCGCGCGCGTTCCTTAAGTACTATATTGGTAATTTACAAACAGCCAGTAAACAAAACTCCGTTTTGAGTTGTTGCAGCGCGATTTTACTAGTTTTTGCCCTTTTTTGCATCGCAAATTATAAAAAGTGCATCGCGTTTTGCGAATCGCGATGCGTTAATTTGAACCCTGGAGTCTCACCTGCTGTGTTCTTAATCACATAGGAAACTACAAATCCATTTGCAGAATCATTTACCAATGTTTGTAGACATGAAAATTTCATCTTCATGGACTTTTTTGCTGTTAAAGTCATCGGATAATGATCACAAGAGGCATTTTTGTGGCAAGTAACAAAAGAAAACTGGTTTGCAATGCCTCTTGTGACATCACATCCAGTAACTTTGGCAGTGAAAAACTCCAGAAAGACGACATTTTCGGCAGACAAGATATATTATGATTTTGCTTAGGAAGACCTAAATATTACGGATACTGTATGTAAAATCTCCAAATGAGAGATATGGGCACTCTAATAACTCATGGCTCGTGGAGTAGGTATAGCATTTCATTAAACCACAAAAAGCACATGATGTTAAACTTACATCTACTTCAAGTAAAGAATCAACTTGTAGTTGCACTTGTCGTAATGCTTTGAGCAACTAGAATAAAACAAAGATGTATCTTCTTAGCTGCAAATTTACATACCGTAACAGCCATTTACATAACAGATGTAAAAATGACACAAGAAACAAGTACATATTGATTGGTATCTTACCTTTGGTGTGTCAAATTTTCTTATCAGCCCATCTGGCCTGAATTATCAGCAAAGAAAATCATTAGTTTTAATTTATTAGCACTGTATCTATAGTTTCATTTTAATAGGGGGCTGTTCACAACACATGTGATGTTTTGACATCATAAGTAAGACAGGGGAGAGGGAGGAAATAATGAAAAAACGTCAAAAGAAGAGGGTTGTAAAAATCAGCAAAAAAGCATTGCATATTATTTTGAGAAAAGAAAAGCCTCTAGTAAAACCTTGATTTTTTATATAGTTCAAGGTGCATGGGGTTTGATAGGAAATTTAAATCAAAACAAATCTATGGGTATTTTTTACATGTTGATATGGCATGAATAGACATCATGATTATTTGCTACACTTACCCTCTGTCTACTCGACAAAAATCATAACCTGTTTCAGTGTAGGTGCGAACTTTGTTACTGAGATAATTTGAGTATCTTCTGATAAATGTCGACATATCATACCCTAAAGAAAATAACATGTACTGTAATACACATTGATCCATGTATTATTATATAATCATGTGACTTATATATGCATTTCCATTGGTTTTGCCCATGATCGATTAAAGGACAGATACATGGATGGCGTCAAATCATGTCAGCAGCTGTGTTTTTCTTTTTTCATGCCCCTATAGCTTTGATAAACCTTTGGGGTTGTTTTTGATTGTATAAAACAAATAGATTCTATTTCTTTGTTGCCGGTTCAGTTATACAGTAGATACACAGAGGATGTCAGAACATGGTAAGAACATCAGTGACCCACTCGACTCCGTTTTGTGAGCCACTTTTTTGTTCTTACCACGTTCTGACGTCATCTGTACATCTGTAATTGGACAGACAATGGCAAAATGGAATCTATATGTTCAAATGTAAGTTCTATATTCACTTGTACCACATACTTGCTAGTTGTATCAGATATACAAATTCATACTGAATACAAGCATTTATATATCTAATACAACACAGACACAAATATTGTAAATTACTTAAAAAACAAACACATATTACTGTACGTAACTGCATGTTCAGTGATCATTAGAAAGTATACATTAAGGTTTCCACGGAAAGATTGAAAACTACAGTAGTTGTTTGTAGCCCCATTTACACTATGCTCAACTTTTGGTAAGGCTTGGATAAAAATAGTGCAGGTAGCAATTTCACCCATGCTCGAAACTTGTAAATAGGTACCATTTTTATCCAAGCTGTACCAGAAATTGAGTACAGTGTAAATGGGGCTTGAGGGTTCGTACTGGGATTATGGTTAGACTATATAGTTCTTGAAAATGAGGTGCTTTTGAGTCATCCCTTTTCCTTCACCAATGATAAAAGCTACAGTAAGTAATACTGATTAAATCAGGGTGCGAATTAACATTTCAAATGTGCATCGCGATAATAGTTTTTCGAAAAATCGTCCCCCCCCCGGATTTTACGACAGGTCTGCGAAGTTTTAATTGCAATCTTTACTTTCTCAACTAAAGTTTTACTGTACCTTATTATAATTAATCATTCGCTGTTCAGTGAAGTAGACAAAAACAGTAGCCCTGTATTTAAATTAGTACAAATAACCGCAATGCATGAACTGCACATTTCTTACACGTATAAATAGTACCACACCAATATGGGAGTAGTGAACATTATAAATATACGTAATACAAAGTATTTAAAATGGTTAACGATCAATTTAAAGGTAAGAATTAAAAAGTTATTTGCTAGGTTTCATCGTCAGACTCCAGATCATCATTTTCCAAATGTATTTATAACATAGTCAGTACGGTGATGTCGATCACGCCATCTTTGGACGAGGTTGTTTTTCGTGTTTTTGATAGCTATGGCTGGAACAATTCAGCCGTCGAACTTTGGCAATAAACCATAATTCGATCGCTGCATCTGGGCAGAAATCATCGATTGATGAACCACGAATTTCTTCGCTGACTAGTGCTGAACATTCGCTCAAGCTTTGCGTTGGAAAAAGGAGTTATGAGCAATAACTCAATGACATGCAAGACATTCGCGCACTCATCCTGAAGTTCGCTTGAAGTAAACACTCCAGACCATACATCTAGATATTTGCTATTATGATCGAGCTTTAATGACGAAGTCGATTCTACAGTTTATCCCATTCTGCAGAAATCACACAAATTCCTCTCCAACAACGGCATAAAATGCTCGACCAGTTCAGTCACATTTCACTCAGAAAATATAGGAATATAGGAAGGCAGTGGTGTTTAATTAACAAAAAAACTTGCATCGCAATTTTTCTAGTTTTTAAACTTTTTTGCATCGCATATTTTAAAAAAGTGTTAATTTTTAATTCGTTAATTCGCACCCTGTTAAATATTAATTTATTTTATTTTCTCTTTGTGAATTATAAAGGAGTTTTTAAATTATAGCACATTATAGAAAGTGAAGTCAAGGAAATTGGTAAATCAGTGTAATTCATGGCCTTTCACTAGTTACTCAAAACAAAAATAAATACATTCATACCTAAAACACCAGATTTATCAAGAAAATTCTCCAAATTCCAGAGTGCTGTTCTTGATGCCAAATACTGCAGGAACCTCTGCAATATTGATATTGTACAAATCACATGTTGTGTAGAGCTTTACTAAATGCAAGACAACATTTAGTGCAGCCTGTGTCACAGTTCTGACTTGAAAAACAAGGCTGGTCTATGAACATTTGTGTGATTTATTTATTAATTAGCTTTGCCTCTTAAAAATACATAGAAGAAGCAGGGTCACGGAGTTAAACACCAACTACAGTGGGCCCTTACAAAAATAAAATAATAGCTAATAACTGCAAGTTATGGATTCAGTGAGGCTTTGCGATGTGTTGCACTTTAGGCAGACAGTTTTCCAAGTTCGAGGATCGTCAACATTGTAACAGGATATTGGGGATAATAAAGCATTGTCTAATGGTGACTTCTTAAATTTTTTAAAGTTTAAAATAATGATCTAGCCTTAAGTGTCCAGGGAGAGAGTTCCAAGTCCTAGTTGTTCTAATGAGAATTGAGCGATTGAAAGTAGTTGTTTTACATTTATGTTGATGGAATAAGATGTCAAATGCGTTGACATTTGTGGAGGATCTACTGTAGTAAGGGAACAAGACGTTCGGGTAGGATATCGCTTGATATACTATAGGTACAATGCCATCTGATGGCCTTAAAGAAGAACAGTAAGTCAAGATACTTGTGCCAGTAGGAAAGTGGTTGTCGTGGTCGATTGTTTTATTCATAAATTACTGAGGTCCCCATTCGCACACGTATGCATTGTTCTGGGTAGATACTGTGTTCTACATTGGTCTGTTCTAAAAATTGGTACAGAGAGGGATTGTATTTGTAACTTGGGTTGCAAAAAACGTGGAAAAAGAAGTTAATTTATATTATTTACTGTACATCAAAATATAAATGTCAATATAGTAATTTCCTTTTACAAACAAACAAACTAATTTCATCTGACAAGTTGAGATTTGTCAGACAAATATAATTTGTATTTACAGTACATCTCTGACACCCACTCCAAATAGATTACATTTGATGTGTTGTTTAATTTGACATTTATTGAAATGTGATGGGTTTATAGAGTAACCAGAGAATATCACACGCAGGGTCCAGATAGGATGTCCGCAATGTTCCGAAGAGGAGACATATCATGCATGCCTGTATCAAACTGTATGGTATATATATGTTAATTATGATGTCATAGTGCATTGCATAGAATAATATTCTTAGAGATAAAGAGCAGGATGTTATCTCACATTTAATCTGACAAAATCAACATTTGGCTTGTGGACATAAATAAAAAATTATGTTGTTGTGTTGGACTAGGGGTTATTTTGTATATAAATTTCTAGTACATTACATCTAAATCAAATTAGAATAACAGATTTAGTTTGTACATTGTGACTTATTCAGCAGGAGCTTTGGTTTCCAGCCATGACATTTGGTAACTAAATTCCTTTAGACTGTCGTAAAACCAATTGTTTTTGGTGTGTAAATAAAGTCTAGCTAAGCTGTAGTCTTCCTGATGACGGTAAGCCCAAATTTGGAATAGGTTTGGCTAGCATAAAGTGAGGATAATGATCGATAAGGAGTACGATCGAGAATGCAAGTGGCAATTTAGATTTTAGGTCATCAAGGTCACTTAAGGTGCACATCTCTCACCAATATACTGTACATGTAACAACGTTTCTTTTGTCATCTTAATGTATGTGATATAACGACAAGGGTTTAAAAAACGCTTTGGAACTATGGTTTGCAACATCTACCATTGAATGATAAACAAGAAGTTTGCCACGTATAACAAATTATTATTCATAACGCCACCACAACCACGAAGTATCGTGTTCAACTGAGACCGATAATACTATCGGAATATAAACAGAATACTTTGAACCTAACTGCACTCTTTCGATTCAAATTATACATGCTAAATTATTAACTGTGCTTAAACTAAACATGTCTGAAAAATACGCTAACCGTAACAGAAATATACGCGAACCTAGCGCTGGATCGTTTTACTTCGAGGAGAAATACCTCCACGGCTCCAGGCAGCAAACGCCTTCAATTATATTAAATAGTTTAAGGTTTATAAAGAGTTTCTCTGTCAAATATTTAAGCTTATTAGCTTTCCACGGTAACGAAAAGGAATTGAAAAATATGTCGCATTTTAAATGACAATTGTTGTTTGGTATTTTGTCATTGGATTGTGCATCACGACGTTGTCAATAAAGACGGCGAGCAATTACACAATGAACAGTTTCAATAAAACAACAAAGTCGGTTGTATTGTATTAAATGCTTTACCAAGCACAATACTAATGTGCTTAGGAGCCTGTTGAACACATTATTATTAATAAAGAGATTCGGATAATACAACTGAACGAGTCCATCTGCATTCAAATCAGAATGTCGATAACAATTTATGAGAAAAATAGAATGACTATAAGGCGCACGCACGAGTCAGTGTTGCTTGGTTTTGTCTAATTATTTATCGCTGGCAGCAGTTCTAATATTTGGAATTAGTTGACGTAAAGAAAGATTGATAGCCGATTTCCGACAGCTTCTTTCAAAGACACATCCACGGCTTGTTTGCTATTCTCAAGTACACAGCCGCTCACCGGATGGGAGAACGAACTGTCTTTCACGCAAAGAAGATTTTACGTTCGTCGTGAACGAGTGAACTTAACGACGTGTTTACGTGTTTTCCCAAGCCCAAGGGGTAGCTAAAGATAGGGAGAAACAGACCAGTACAAACCTCATTGCCATTTGACATGATATGATGAAATGTGACAAGTGACTTCGACGTAATCACCCAACCCGACATCCGACTTCTCTCAAATAACAACTCGGCCAGGCTCGGTATGGACACATTATCCGACTCCGTGCAGGTCAACAGATCTGTAAACGACACCCAAATAATCACACATTTGTTTAGTTTGAACCTGAAAATTCATCTCTAAGACACCTAGCCTTGGTATACCCATGTACACCGTGGTTTTTAACACGGATTAATTGAGAGAAAACTGTCACTGGGTATGATACAAGTGCACTTACAGTCAATGTGTTTTTTCTTCGGTCCCATGATCTCGCGACTAGAAGCCTTGCAGATAGCTTTCGAGACGTTAGAACCCGTAATAGAGTGTCTTGCAGCGTCAAGTTTGTCGGCAACGTACTCGGCCATGGTTAAAACGCCTTGAACTGGAAATATTGGTTCAGAGTTCAAAGAGAGAGCTTTATAATACGAGTGAGCTGTGAAGGAGGTACAGGAGGAGTGATTGAGAACTTTTGTGTATCGTCCCCAGACTCCAGGAAAAAAGGCTCGCACGAGCCTGCGTTCCTTCAGTCCAAAAGGAACGAGAGATTGGGGGAATGGCCCAACCCTTTTCCTTTCAGGGCAGAAAACTTTTCAGCGTTGCAGTGCGTAACGATTTCGTCCGCTTTGTTATTGGTTCCTATAAAACAAGAAGCACAAACTCGCTAACAATATTTAAAATGAACGGAAAAAACACCAATTTAATTAGTTTCAAAGTGCATGTGAGAGCATATAATAGTAATGTAATGTGATGTGATGTTACGTGACTTAATCTTAATGTAATGTAACTAACGTAACGTAATGTAACGTAACGTAATGCAATGTAATATAATGCAATGCAATGCAATAATCTATTCTAATCTTGTGAAGTATTACAGGACCCCGCTGAAAAACACTTCGGTGACGTGGGTATCCTGATACTTGGAGCCTGTATAAGATCATTCCAATGGACTGATACATGCACATAACAGACACCAAAACAGATCTTTTTGGGGGAAATATACCCTGGGTGCCAGAGGTTCTTCTTCGCTCGTTGGGGGATAACGGGGGCACGCGAGGATGCGAAATATAGCTACAGGAGAAAAGTGGAAATTCACCAGCGATTTAGCTTAAAATTTTACTGTTATAAATGAAAAGCAGGACAAATAGAATGCGATTTTATTCATATACACCTTGAACGAGTCACTTTTTACGTTTCAAGACCTAAAAATGTTGAAACTTTGGGAACAAACACAAGTCACTAAGATCTTTCATATCAACTTTATACCTATTTACGTTGAGGTTCTTAATAGAACCTAAATAGCTAGAATTCAAAGAAAACGGCAAACCAAATGAAATTATTCTACGTGAATACACTTTACTCTTGCTATAGCTATAGAGCAGCTATAGCTATTAGAATATTTGCAATAGCTTTGCAAACATGAATTCTTTCTATACGATTTTGAGCTTTCTAACAACTGGATGATTACCATCTACGAATAAATATAAAAGCTGCTTAGTTCTCAAAAGAACTGGATATAATATGAAAAGGAGAAATAAGAGAACTTCAATGTGTTGAAAAATACTTAAGTAAGAGTACTTACGTATATTTATGGACGACGTTTTGGATGTACGATGTTTATTTTATTTTATTTTTATTTTAATAACTTTGCCATATACTTAAAAAACTCATTAATAATTCATGAGGAAAACACAAAGGAAAATCACCACCGTGTCGTATCTTTATATGTGATAAAGATTCATCCTAATTTACATAAACTTTAGCTTTTGATTTTCTCGGCTTAGACAACGTTATTTTTCAAAATTACTACGCCAATGAACTTACCAAATGCTGGTCGTTTTTTAAGCCGTTTAAAACACTCGCAGACGTGTTTTATCAGATATAAAACACTCGGCTGCGCCTCTTTTTTTATATCTGATAACACTGCTGCTCGTGTTTTAAACATTACATTACAAACATAAATGCAACAGCTAGTGCCAACTACTGCGGCCCCAAAGCAAGTACGATTTAACAGTCACTTACATAGCGATACATAGCGATATACAACAGACATTAAATACATCAAATTTACTACGATATCTACTAAAAGCGTGTGTCCTTCAGGTCAGAGCTGAAGAAACGACACATCGTCCGAAGCGTCTCCATGAATATACGTAAGTACTCTTAAGTATTTTTCGACACATTGATTACCATCTGGAACATTTCGGCCTAAACCATATTTCGGTCATTCACGTCCTTATAGTTCTTGTTTTTCCTCATCTCAGTTATTTTTTAAAAGTATTTCGAATAGTTCTACGCTATATGAACTCTAAACTAACCTTCTCATTGCCAGTGAGACGATCTAACCATTGAGCTACAGAGACCCAGATGAAGAGCGATATACTTGCCTAGTGCCTATGCGTTTATATATATTTAGTATAAATTGACAAGGGCTATTGCAGGAGTTATTACTATTCGCAAATATCTCAACAAACATTTTTTATGAAAAAAGTAAATATTCTTTCGAAATCACGCGACTGTTATCCTAGAGGTAACTGCTCAAAGAAAACGCGGGCTCGTTGTGTAATTGTTATATATATATATATATATATATAATATATATACTGTATAACAAAACAATTGTAAAATATATGCTGTATATTTAATATCAACCAACTAGTGGTCTATTAGAAATTCGGCATTCTGATTGGCTGAGCTACTCATTGTCTATTGGTGATAGACCACTAGTAGCGTTATCCAATCACAAATCTTCTTATAACTAGAATATTCCTCCTGACCAATGAGATGCCACGACATATTCACGCTGCAAGCAAAACCTGAAATCTAGTGCAAACATGGCGTCCGCTAAAATTTATATACGAGTGATGAAATCATGAAAACATTGGCCAGAAAGTAATGGAAAATTGTTCAGTTTTACATTTTCGAATAAGAAAATGAATTCGCTTATGCCTATGGAGTATATCTACACCAAATTTGAAGCAAAGTAATTACAATCTCTTTTTTTTGTGAGCGATTGTTTATCATGTGGCATCGAGCTACTCTACATTTTGAATGGGGAGACTTCTACAAACAAAAAGGTGAAACTATCTGAAAATTTGGAACAATGTTTGATAAAAAATGTTCATGTTAAAGAAAGGTTGTTTATGGTTAACACTAAAACAATTAGACAACTCGCCCTCGTTGTCTATGAGCAGATAGTCAACTCGGTGTTCGCCATCGTTGACTATCTGCTCTTAGTAGAAACTGACCATGGTCTATTACAAATGCTGCATTCTGATTGGCTACTCAACCGTTGTCTATTCGTGATAGACAAAACTCTCGTTTTGGGGAGGTTTCAGATGAGTTTTTGGATATTTTTTTGGAGAATGCATGATTATTAAGTCCACTAAATTTGTTTCTACTAAAACAATTAGACAACTCGCCCTCGTTGTCTATGAGCGAATAGTCAACTCAGGCTTCGCCTTCGTTGACTATTCGCTCATAGACAACTCGGACTCGTTGTCTAATTGTTAAATAGACAACTCGCCCTCGTTGTCTAATTGTTAAATATATATATATATATATATATATACATCGTCGAACTCGGAACTGAAGGAATTAATGAAATGTAGGTTTTACAAGAATATTGAGTGATTCAACAGATCACCAGGAAAAGGTCTGCAAAGTAGTCCAATTCTGGATACAAAGACCGTATACTTTGAATTAGCCAAAACATAACCGAATCGTCCGTCGTTACCATTTGTTTGTCGCTTGGTTACCCGTTGCCGGGTTACCAAACGGATTGACAGGCTGAGCATTCTTCTGGGCAAACATGTTGGCTTGTGGTCGCATCATGGGTTGTTGTTGAACACCGAACATGGGTGGTTGGGCAGAGCCTGGTCTAACAATGGGTTGCTGTCGTACCATCCCACCAACAGGGGATGTGGGTGGTAGGACGGACCCAGTAGGTGACATAGGACTGGTGGGTGGTAATGTGGTACCAGAAGTGGAGCCTATCTGGAAGTTGGCGCCACCAGTTTTTACCGGCTTTGGTTTAGGTGCAGCCCATTGGTATCCGCTAGTTCCCGTTGAGGAAGTAGTAGTAGACGGGAAAAGGTCAAAGTCGTCTAGGAGAGGAAAAATTTGAAGAAGTAAATGGGTGGGTGTAGGTGTGTGTTTGGAAGGGAAAGGGAGCGTGCGAGTAGAAGGGTCGAGGTTGAATATGGTTCAAGTTCAACTCACGCGTTTGCGTTTAGATGCACCAGTACATAAACATAGACGTGGGAAAAACACAACACTGCATGGAAATTAGCCTGAAGTAAGTAATATTCTCTATCTGCCTACCATACGGAAGAGATGAGTAAGAGAGAGATAGGGATAGAGATAGAGATAGCGATAGAGATAGAGATAGAGATAGAGATAGAGATAGAGATAGAGAAGATAGAGAGATAGAGAGATAGAGAGATAGAGAGATAGAGATAGAGAGATAGAGAGATAGAGAGAAAGAGAGATAGAGAGATAGAGATATAGAGATATAGAGAGATAGTGATAGAGATAGAGATAGAGATAGAGATAGAGATAGAGATAGTGCTAGAGATAGAGTGAGTGAGAGAAAGAAAAAGATATAGAGAGTGAGTGAGTGCGTGAGTGAGTGAGTAAGTGAGAGGCTGAGCGTCAAACTTACCAAGAGATTTAGTTACTTTCGATAACGTAGACTGGAGATCTCCTGTCGATGTCACAGTTTGTTGTTGTACTTGGGGTTGAGGTCTATTCATGGGCTGCAGAACATCTGCGAAATGAGTTTGGCTCGCGGGTTCGTAACCTGATCTTATATCGCTATTCGTTTCAAAAGGATTACTGTCGTTGTTATTGCTTATATGACCTAAAGAACAAAAACAACATATTTGTAAAAATTTTAGGCCATCAAACAATAGCAAAATATTGAACAATTATACCATTCTCTCGAGTCGTACATGAGCTCATCTATAGAAAAGATTTTTAGGTATCAGACATAGTTTGACGCTATTTTTGAACGTAACTTAAGAGTTACTGTCCATGACCCAACGTTTCGACACTCCAATCTAGTGTCGTCATCAGGGGTGATCGTTGTAAAGTTAGGATCCCTATTTATACCCTCATAGAACCGATGATGACGTTATCTATTATGATGCAAAAAAGCTTCTGGTAATAAACCACCGTCATCGCGATTCAATGGGTCGTGGGCGCTATTGATATGCCAAGCCTCCATACAACGTCTCTGATTTTGGAATTTTCCCACGCAATCTCATGGTATAGGTTACGCACGCGTGCTCCGACAAAGCAGAATTTTCCTTTTTTGAAAAGAAAACAGCCTTTTGGTGTTCTTTCAAACGCGTACGAAACTGACGTTTAGTCTGACCGATGTACTCCTGATCACAGTCATTGCACGGAATGGAATAAATAGCGTCTTTCCTCTGTTCCTCCGCAATACGATCCTTAGGTTTTGCAAAAATATGACCCGACGTCAAGAAAGGTTTTTGAGCAACTTTTACGTTGAAACTACCTAAGATTATTTTAATTGGTTCCGTAATCCCTTGAATATACGGAAAAACCGTTAATAGATATAAACGTCATCATCGGTTCAATGAGGGTATAAATAGCGATCCTAACTTTACAACGATCACCCTGATGAAGACACTAGATTGGAGTATCGAAACGTTGGGTCATGGACAGTAACTTTTAAAGTTGCGTCAAACTATGTCTGATTTATCACCTGGTTGCGTTGGAAAATTATTTGTTTATTTTTAGGTATGTTTTTCGCGGGCCGCAAAGAAAATTCGGCAAGTGTTTATTAACTCGCCAGGGTGTTATTCTCACTTTTAATACCTTCTCTCCGTGTTTACACGAGATGTTGATTGCAGTATAGTTCAGACAGTGTCGTACCTGTATAACTGATATTTGTGCTCCACGCATCGGGTTGAGTTGTGCTAAACCCTGCGCCGGCTGGTTGAAAACCAGAGCTACCGCCGCCAACATTAAACCCAGTTGTTTGACCAAAATTAGAGTTTGGCGGGAAGGTTTCCGAGGAAGACTAAGAAACAACAATATCGGAATTCAGAATAAAACAAAATAGGCGTAAAAACCCATGGAGATCATTAAATAAAAGGAAAGGACCAGGGGCTAATCATCCATACTAGAGGGGGCATCATCCTATCTTAAATTACTTTCAAAGCTTTACATCCTAAATATAAACCTACTCGTACTTTAAGATCATCTGACCGAAATCTGCTACTTGAGCCAAAATCCAAAACGGTGACTCATGGAGACAGAACATTCTCAGTTGCAGCACCAAAACTGTGGAATTCATTACCACAGGAAATTAGAAGCATTGATATGTTAAGTAGTTTTAAGTGTCAGCACTTAAGACTTTTCTTTTTCAAAATTAATAGTTTTTTGTTCATAGTAGTAATATATGTAGTAGGCTTTATCTTATAATGAAACTGTAATTAGTTTTATAAGTAACATTAAGAATATATTGTTGTAAGAGTATATATTGTATAATGTTCCTAATACGGCATGTTGTAAAACATGGACTGGACTGGACTGTACTGGACTGGACTGGACTGATAAAACATGGACTGATAAAACATGGACTGATAAAACATGGACTGATAAAACATGGACTGATAAAACATGGACTGATAAAACATGGACTGATAAAACATGGACTGATAAAACATGGACTGGTAAAACATGTAACGTGTAGCTGTGAATTTATGATGTCTACATTAACAAATAATCGCCAACCCCAAAACAACAAAGATCCTAACCCTCCATGTTTTACCAGTCCATGTTTTATCAGTCCATGTTTTATCAGTCCATGTTTTATCAGTCCAGTCCAGTCCAGTACAGTCCAGTCCATGTTTTACAACATGCCCCTAATACGTCTTTATTATTATTATCTTAATTTCAAATGAGTAATGAAACTGCCTTCGCAAGGCAGTGTAGAAATACAAATAAAATATCTAAAAAGGTTGGTGTACTGCCGAAATAACGTGTAAGTAGTCTAAAGTTTCGAGCGAAGGCCCTTGGTCATTTGCTATTTTTACCGATCATCAGCAACAAACCATATAAAGGATGCGAATGATGGGAGATGAAATAAAGAAAGCAACCTCGTACCTTCCACCGTGGAGGCAAAATGCCCTTGACACCCAGAATTTCTGGGTGTTTTGATATGATAACTTATGATAATTTAGGTCATTTGTCTTTGTTTACTCTGTTGATGTGATAATGATGTGACATATGCAATGCTCTGCAGACTTGTTCATGTGAAGCATTCATCCTAAAACCAACTAATTCATAATACATCCATGATTATCTCGTATAAATATCATGGGCGAACAAATATATATCGACTGCAGTTCTTGACAATTAACCAAGCTCTTATATTTCGTATTTGTAGTAAAAGTTAAAGGCACGGAAATGTCTTAACATGTGGATTTAGATGAATAAATTATACTCTAGCTGAATTAATAGAGTTTTAGAACTGGCCAATAAGATTATGGAATCGACCAACCGATGCCAGGGCCATTTTCGCAGACCTTCAACCGTGGAGGCAAAATGCCCTGGGTACTAATAATAATAATAATAATAATAATATATTAACTAATAATAATAATAATAAAAGACGTATTAGGAGCATTATACAATAGTCTCAATGCTCTTACAGCAATATATTCTTAATTTTACTTATAAAACTTATTACAGTTTCATTATAAGATAAAGCCTGCTACATATATTACCACTATGAACAAAAAACTATTAATTTAAAAAAGAAAAGTCTTAAGTGCTAACTTAAAACTACTTAAAATATCAATGCTCAAATATCAAACGACGTGTTTGAGAAAAATAAGGTGGTCGAAGTTATTTTTATTTTTATTTTATTTTACTTCGCCTTGATTATGTAGTTTATATAGTGAAATTTACATTTATAAAGATCCTATATTACAAGGCTTGTAAAACCGCAACAGCAATCGCCAATTACTGCGGTTCGATTAGTATAAGAAATAACACAGTTCGAGAAGAATCAATGAATAATCGCACGCGTGCTCGGCGAAACATTCACAATACCACGAGTGCGAAGCACGAAGTTGATTCGTTGCGGTACGTAACAAGGCCTATACTATATGACGAATCCCGCGAAGAACCAACCAAACAAAAAGGATAACGTGGATTGTTCGGAGCAAAATCATATGGCGCGTGTGTCTACAGCGAGTACAGTTCGATGAGTTTTATTCCATGTTAATTATTGCACGCACGCGCACAGATCAAATTGAAGCACGCGTACTGTTGTCAGATACGTAGCGTGCTTCGTTTGCTTGCGCGTGAAGACCAACCGTTTTTGCGCGAGCTTGAAAAACAAACGTTAAAATCTCGGTATAGACAATCCGGTATTTCACTAAATATTATTTAGATGGCGAAAAGGAAAAAATGAAAAACGAAATAATTCGCGGAGCACTTCAGTGCACGTCCAAACAGTTTCACGTCACGCACGTCACGTCACGCACGTCACGGTAAGAGGTTGGAGACAAAGATCAATAGAATGAAAATCTTTCATTGAGACCATGAGTATTTCGTTATTTCAGCTCCCATCATTACCATCCCTTTGTATGGTTTGTTGCTGATTGTCGGTAAAAATAGCTAATGACTTCGTATTTTTACATCTCATTATTATTTGTTATTGTTTCTCGCACCTGATTGGCTTATTTTTATCTTACGCGATTATTTATTCTCTAAAAGACTCATCTCAGTTATTATTTCACTTTATGTTTCACTCTCTGACGAAGGGCCTTCGCTCGAAACGTTAGATTACTTACACGCTATTTCGGCAATACACCAACCTTTTCAGATATTTGTTCTGTATCTTAATTTCAGATTAAAGTGCATATAACGTCTGTGGGGATTTAACATATTTTTAATCTATGGATTCTCCTGAGATAAATTGTAATATATCTTGTCAGCTGCTGTTAAAGTTGACGGAAATGACGTCATAGCGGGAATCTGTAAAGAGGTTTTCATATAAAAAGATGCCCGCTATGACATCATTTCCGTCAACTTTAACAGCAAAAAAGTCTATGAAGATGAAATTTTCAGCTGACAAGATATATTACAATTTTTATCGAGAATCCATAGATTACATATATGTTAAATTCCCACAGACGTTATATGCACTTTAACGCTACTCTGGCTTAAAACTTTTTTAAACGTAACTTTAAAAGTTACTGTCCATGACCCAACGTTTCTACACTCCAATCTAGTGTCTTCATCAGGGATGATCGTTGTAAAGTTAGGATCCCTATTTATACGATGGAAACACTTTTTAAAGCCAGAGTAGCGTCAAACTATATCTGATTTATCACCTGGGGTCGGTTGTTCAAAGACTGGATAAGTTATCCGGTGGATAAGCTATCCAGCGGATAAATCTGCTATCCAGTGGATAGTTATCCAACGGATAAAAAGCGGTTGTTCAAAGCGTGGATAGCGGGGTGGATAACTATCCGACGGGCATTTCTGTTTGTTTTTCTACGTTTTTATCCAGTGGATAAAAAGTTATACGACCTAACTAGGATGGATAACTTTATCCACCGGATAGCGAGTGGATAACGTTATCCAAGCTTTGAACAACCGGATTTATCCAGTGGATAAAAGTTATTCGCTGGATAGCGACTTATCCACGGGATAGCGAGTTATCCAGGCTTTGAACAACCGACCCCAGGTTGCGTTGGGAATTTGAAATGATTTGTTATCTTAATTTCAGTTTGTTTGGATGATATTCCTTAAAAAGGGGCCTGTATACAACAGTGCAATGCTTCAAAGAACACAAAGTTTTACCTTCTGGGCCTGAGAAACAGCGTGAAGAGCGAGAAGATCAGCGCTATTGCTGTTGCTCGTACTTTTCGGTTTCGATTCGTTTGGCTCGAACAATGATTGCCAGGTATCTTGTGCAGCAGCTGCTGCGGCAGCGTGAGGCGGAGTTGTTTGAGCAGTTTCAAGAAGTGTTATCTGTGCGTTGGTTTCCTAAAACACAGGGATAGTTATTTTAAACAATTACAGTGCGAAAGAAGGAACTGGAAAAGAAATGAACAAAAAAAGAAGGAACATTTCAAATGCCTGTAATCCCTAACCGTTTAAGGTGGCTTTTAGGATAACTAGGGATAAGTAGGAATACCAGAAACATTTTCCAAAAGAAACAAAAGTCAATTCCGTGAAATTTTCACTGTGAAATAGACATCTAAATGGACCAAATGGACACGAAATAGACACGAATGGACCAAATCAGAGACTGTAAACGCCCTTATCAGCTTTGTTTTGGTCCTCTATATCAGCGAACAAAAGCTGACTGGGCTTAAGGAAGCGAGTGAACAATATATTTTTACCTCGTCGTCCTCTGAGATAATTTGTGTTTCTGCTTCTCTTTCTGCCAAGGTTATTTTTTCGCTATCCAGCGGAATCACTATGGGTGCTAGATTGGGATGCCTGAGGGGAGTGAAGAAATAAGAGGAATAAATGACCGCTAACGTTAATAAAAGACATTTATAAAACATATTACAAGTAATATTTAGCATTTCACTCGACTAAACTACATGTTTTAAGGATCTATCATCTATGGTGAAGGTAATGTTGAAATATCTATGGTGAAGGAAGTGTTGAAATATATAAATTTTAAGACCAAACCGGGACCACTATATATACAGAACATATACATATTTATTATTTTCCGGTCCGTATCCTACCAAATCCTGCTTTCTGATTGGCTAACGAGCGGTCCGTATGAGCCCATACGGACCGCTAGACATAATTTCAGTTTTAAATGCGTTTTATAAGCCGTAAAATATTCTAAAAACATTTGAAAATGAACTCAAACGAGATTGAACATGTTGAAAGACATATAAGTGATATTTTTATCCGGATAGAGACTTAACTCTCAATTTCCTTTGACGAAGAAAAAGGACAGACTTTTCTTTTTTGTCCACTGACTAGAAATACTGATGACGACCAAAAAAACAAGCCAGGATATTAAGGGAAAAAATAAATAAATAATTTACCGTTTTGGTCGGTCCGTATTGAGAAATATTTCCCTTGCCCTTGGTCTCAAAAACGTCCCTCGGCCTCGGGCCGTTTTTGAGACCTCGGGAATATTTCTCCATACGGACCTCCAAACCGGTAAATAACATATATATAATACATACGTTACCACCACTATGTCTAAGAAAATCACAGATTTTGGATATTGAAAGATATGATGACAAACAAGATATGATGGCAACAAATTTTACAATTTTAAATGTCGAACAGATCGGTTCAAATATAGCCCTTTGATCTACGCTATTCATAGTTATAACAACACTGTATAATCTTGATATTTTTAATTAACTTGTTGCGTTCGACGAAGGAGAACGCATTCTAATCTTGCATGTTATGGGTTACCTGTGCTTTACAGCTAAAAGAATCAAGATAAAATCTTTACCCTTTTTGAATAAATTACCGTTTTGGAATTTGGAATAAATTATGGCATTAGGCCTCGGGACTGACACAGGAGCAGTAGATACCAGGTTGCCTGTTGCCATGGAGGAACAAATAAATAGAATGTAGAATAATAACCACGTAAAAAGGCGATCGTATAGTCTTGTACATAATATTAAACTACAGTAATCATATAGCGCGTTTATAATGTAAAAATTCAATATGACCATTTGAACGCCATACATCTAATTAATTCGAACAACATTTACTCGAAATGAGCAAGCCTCGCGAAGCGGCACTTTTGCCAAATCGAACTTCACGTTTGTAATATTTGCTGACTTATCTAGCGGTCGAGCGGTCATATTTCAAATCGACCTTATCTAACTAACTTGATATAATGTCTCCTTGAATTAAGACGCTGTCGTTTGTTGCCGTGTTCCACTATCGTGCGGGATGTCACCGTTGTCAAAAACATTGAGGTTACAGTGTCTCCTTCAATTATTAAGACGCTGTAAGATATTTATTCAAGTTTGTAATATTTCTGAATTGAACTATTTACAGGTATCTGGCGGTCAAGCGATCATATTTCAAATCGAACAAACGAACGGGAAATATCAAAACAATATACGGAAATCATGCGGGATGTCACCGTTGCCAAAAACATTGAGGTTACAGTGTCTCCATCAATTAAGACGCTGCAATATATTTATTGGCTATATTTATTTTCATAATTCGTTACAGCATAATTTTATGTTTGTAAACAAATCTTCATTCACCATTTGCTGGTCCACGTGCGTCGAACGCACTTACACAATCTTTGATCACTCCTTGCAATAATAGTAGTTTTTAATCTGATGGTTCCAAATAATATTGTACAGTGTAAGAATATATACATTTTAAGACTAAACCGGGACCAGTAGCGAAAAATGCAACTTCAAAGCCTTTCGGCTGGAATTGAACCCGCGACCCTGCGATGCTAGTGTATATATATTTGTGAAATCATTAATTATTCATTAGGAAAATGAGCAATCGAAACTCCTGCTTTATGACACGTGATAACCTTTGTATATCCGATACTACATCTATTGTCTGAAAGCTGGGGGAGGGGGGGGCTTTGATATTCAGCAGGGAAATTACGGGGTAAATTTATATTCTGTAACATTTCATACATAATACTAATAGGGGTATTAGTATTCTGTATCAAATGATACAGATCTTTTTCATTTCATACAGATCTGTATCAATTGAAAGAAAATTGACTAACTTGACAACAAGAACAAAATTTAAGTTTAATTATTAGATTATACTTCTTCACACACTTCACTAACCTTTGGCCTTTGCTAAAAGATTGATGCTGTCTTAGTTATAGGCCCAACTCAGAGCGTGTAATATTTATGCGCAGTCGACACTATGATTTCGTGTTTTTATACAGAACTCGTGACTAGGCTCTCGGCAACTGCTTCCGTAGCTTAGTGGTCAGAGCACTGCACTGGCATCGCAGGGTCGCGGTTTCAATTCCAGCCGGAAGGCCTTGATGTTGCATTTTTCGCAACTGGTCCCGGTTTCGTCTTAAAATATATATATCCCAACACTCGAAATTTCCTTCACCATAAATCCTTAGAACCTGTAATTTAATCGAATGAAATGCCGAATATTACTTGTAATATAATTATATACCCAACGCCGCTTGTCATTGGTTGTTGTGCATTCTCCAATTCATGATGGTGGTAATTTTAATTTTTCGACTTCCGTAAGGGTATGGTTGGTTTTATTCTATGTTATAAAAGAAATGGTTTGCCGTGCTTCGTCGTGTTATGGAAACACTTGGGAAGTTGGGATATCGCTATGGAAATTGAACCTTCTGATCGCCCGTGGAGGTGCGCTAACCATCGAGCTGCACACATGGTTGGCAGGTTCAAAAACAAAGCAACGACACTTAAAATGCCCATAACCTCAAAATGTTTTATTGTCTTGTTTGGAAGAACTTTTAAAATGATAAAGTAACTTCTTTTGAAGATTTTCGTTTCTTTGCTTTCTTTTTGAGATATATCAGTTTGTTTGATATGCAAATGTCCGGAATTTCGTCATACATGCATAATGACTTATTGGAGAAATGTGTATATCTCTTTCATTCTCGAACGAAATCCTTTAAAATCAAGAAGTTTGGTGCTGTGGGAGAAACGCACACATGTATTATTCACACTTTAGTGTTTTTATTTCATGAACGCAAAGATATATAACATTCTCTGATAACTCATTATGCATGTGTGACGAAATTCCAGATATTTGCATATCAAACAAACTGATATATCTCAAAAAGAAAGCGAAGAAGTGAAAATCTTCAAAAGAAATTACTTTATCATTTTAAAAGTTCTTCCAAATAAGACAATAAAAGGTGAGGTGAGGGGCACTTTAATATTCTTACTCAGTGGTCGAAGGTGGAACCTTTCCTTTCTCCAAAGATTGATAATGATTCTCTAAAGCAACAAGGAGACCGCTTGGAGCCTGAAAAGGCAAAAACGAAGCAGGGGATAAGCAAGAATATTCAAATTCATCTTAAACGCGAACTTTTCTCAAGAAATGACAGAAATGTTTTATACGAAAATTGCTTAACAGCACTTTTTGTTTTTCTCGTTTCTCGTTAAAAAACATCACTCACTTCTATCAGCTCCGGGATGGCATTTTCGTTCACACCGACATCCTGAGACAAAAATAAAAAATAACTAAACATAACCGCCATCAATCAAACAGAATCAAGCAAGCCTGCGCGCACCCAAGCAATCATGCGCGCAATCCAAGCAACCCTGCGCGCAATCCAAGCAACCTTGCGGCCTGTGGGCAATCCATGCAACCCTGCGCGCAATCCAAGAAACGCTGCCGCGAACCCAAGCAACCCCCGCGCAACCCAACTAACCCTGCGCGCAACTTAAGCAACCCAAGTAACCCTGCGCGCAACCCAAGCAACCCTGCGTACATCCAAGCAACGCTGCGCGCAATCCAAGCAACCCAAGCAATCCTGCGTACATCCAAGCAACACTGTGCGCAATCCAAGCAACGTTGCCCGCAACCCAAGCAACCCTGGGTGCATCCAAGTAAACCTGCGCGCAATCCAAGCAACGCTGTGCGCAACCCAAGCAACCCTGCGCGCAAACCATTAGTGAATTCAAGTCGAAGGAAACAAAGTCAAAGATGCTGGTAATATGTCTGTACCTGACAATATTACCAATGAAACGACAACAACAAATCGCTTCGTCGTATTGGAAGTCGAAGGGGATGAAGAAACGTCAGACTCACCTGAGAATGTAGTCGGACAACAAGAAAAGAACGTCGATGAAACAACTGACAACTTCAATTCCCAAGTATCAGATGATCGACGTAATCAAAAATCAAAGCACAAATCTGCAAAGAAATCATACATCCCCCAAAGCAACCAGAGCCAAGATCAAGGTGAAAACCGCATAGAGCCAGATCACAAGAGCAAAAATGTTCTTGTGATCGGTGACTCCATGGTTAAACAGATGGATAACAAAAAATTCGGAAGGGCAACAACAACCAACACTACTTGCCCGTATAGCGGAGCAAAGATTAGAGATATCCAACAAAAGATGAAGGATAATTTATCTCAGGAGGCTGAGCAAGGACATAGATATAAGACCGTAAAAGTGCAGGTGTGCGTGACGCACACTTAAAAGTCCAGGTGTGCGTAAGCGCACTAAAAAGTTCGGGTGTCCGTGACGTACATGTGTGTAACGCACACTTAAAAGTCCAGGTGTGCGTGACGCACATGTGAGTGACGCACACTTACTATCGCACAATGTGAGTGACGCACATGTGAGTGACGCACACTTAAAAGTTCAGGTGTGCGTGACGCACATGTGAGTAACGCACACTTAAAAGTTCAGATGTGACACAAAGCTGCGCGCAACCCAACCAAACCTACTCGCAACCAAGCAATCCTTCGATAACCCAAGAAACCATGCACGTAACCCAAGTAACCCTGCGCGCAACCCAGGCAACCCTGCGCGCAACGAAGCAACCACATGCGCAACCCCGCGCGTTGATTGCAGCTGCCTCGCTAAGCATCTGGACACGCGAAATTCACACTGGTGGCTGAAATCCAGTGTTTTTGTACCCGAACATAAACGTACTGTAGGTCAAAAGTCAAAGAGGTCAAAGAGGTCAAAGAATAGGGTGGAACTCAAGAGTTTTTATACACATCGATGCACCCGGCCCGTACACAAAGGTACATAGGAAAAACGTAAAGTTGCGTACAGTATAGCACTTTATAATATACACACCTCCGCCACTTTTAAAAATGTCTTGATATTGTCAATACGCGATGCGAATTTCTTATAAATATCCAAACTTTGTTTACAGTCGTCTTTATCCATGTGGAAGTAACTTTCTGCGATTAAAAATATATAAAAAGTAACGGATTTGCAATTAAAGCAGGATAACCAACGATTAATTTTGCTTATGCTTCGCCAATGTTGCGGAGTTACCTAATAAGTTGATCACTCCATCGTTGTAACAAGCGAAAAGTTTTATCATGTCCTAGGAAGTCAACAAATTTTGTAAGAGAGGGACGTGGGAGGAAGCGAGTGAGAGAGAAAAGAAGGGAGGAAGGTGATGGAGATAGGAAAGAAGGGAGAAAACGAGGAAAGAAGGGGGAGGGGGAAAGGAGGGAGGAAGGGATACTTGAATGAGGAGAGGGGCAAAGGAGGAAGGGATACTTAAAGGAGGAGAGGGGCAAAGGAGGGAGGAAGGGATACTTGAAGGAGGAGAGGGGAAAAGGAGGGAGGAAGGGATACTTGAAGGAGGAGATGGAAAGGAGGGAGGAGGGGATACTTGAAGGAGGATAGGAGGAAGGGATACTTGAAGGAGGAGAGGGGGAAAGGAGGGAGGGGATACTTGAAGGAGGAGAGGGGAAAGGAAGGAGGAAGGGATACTTGAAGGAGGAGAGGGGCAAAGGAGGAAGGGATACTTAAAGGAGGAGAGGGGCAAAGGAGGGAGGAAGGGATACTTGAAGGAGGAGAGGGGGAAAGGAGGGAGGAGGGGATACTTGAAGGAGGAGAGGGGAAAAGGAGGGAGGAAGGGATACTTGAAGGAGGAGGGGGAAAGGAGGGAGGAGGGGATACTTGAAGGAGGAAAGGAGGGAGGGATACTTGAAGGAGGAGATGGTGGGAAAGGAGGGAGGAAGGGATACTTGAAGGAGGAGAGGGGGAAAGGAGGGAGGAGGGGATACTTGAAGGAGGAGAGGGGAAAGGAAGGAGGAAGGGATACTTGAAGGAGGAGAGGGGAAAGGAAGGAGGAAGGGATACTTGAAGGAGGAGAGGGGGAAGGAAGGAGGAAGGGATACTTGAAGGAGGAGAGGGGAAAGGAAGGAGGAAGGGATACTTGAAGGAGGAGAGGGGGAAAGGAAGGAGGAAGGGATACTTGGAGGAGAGGGGGAAAAGAAGGAGGAAGGGATACTTTAAGGATGAGAGGGAGAAAGGAAGGAGGAAGGGATACTTGAAGGAGGAGAGGGGGAAAGGAAGGAGGAAGGGATACTTGAAGGAGGTGAGTGGGAAGGAAGGAGGAAGGGATATTTGAAGGAGGAGAGGGGGAAAGGAAGGAGGAAGGGATACTTGAAGGAGGAGAGGGGGAAAGGAAGAAGTTAGGGATACTTGAACGAGGAGAGTGGGAAGGAAGGAGGAAGGGATACTTGAAGGAGGAGAGGGAGAAAGGAAGGAGGAAAGGATACTTGAAGGAGGAGAGTGGGAAAGGAAGGAGGAAGGGATACTTTAAGGAGGAGAGGGGGAAAGGAAGGAGGAAGGGATACTTGAAGGAGGAGAGGGGGAAAGGAAGGAGGAAGGGATACTTGAAGGAGAGGGGGAAAGGAAGAAGTTAGGGATACTTGAAGGATGAGAGGGGGAAAGGAAGGAGGAAGGGATACTTGAAGGAGGAAAGGGGGAAAGGAAGGAGGAAGGGATACTTGAAGGAGGAGAGTGGGAAGGAAGGAGGAAGGGATACTTGAAGGAGGAGAGGCGGAAAGGAAGGAGGAAGGGATACTTGAAGGAGGAGAGGGGAAAAGGAAGGAGGAAGGGATACTTGAAGGAGGAGAGGGGGAAAGAGGGAGGAAGAAATACTTGAAGGAGGAGAGGGGGGAAAGAAAGAGGGAGGAAGGGAAAAGTTGAAGGAGGAGAGGGGGAAAAGAAGGATGAAGGGATACTTGAAGGAGGAGAGGGGGAAAGGAAGGAGGAAGGGATACTTGAAGGAGAGGGGGGAAAGAAGGAGGAAGGGATTGTTGAAGGAGGAGAGGGGGAAAGGAAGGAGGAAGGGATACTTGAAGGAGGAGAGGGGAAAAGGAAGGGATACTTGAAGGAGGAGAGGGGAAAAGGAAGGAGGAAGGGATACTTGAAGGAGGAGAGGGGGAAGGAAGGAGGAAGGGATACTTGAAGGAGGAGAGGGGGAAAGGAAGGAGGAAGGGATACTTGAAGGAGGAGAGGGGGAAAGGAGGGAGGAAGGGATACTTGAAGGAGGAGAGGGGGAAAGGAGGGAGGAAGGGATACTTGAAGGAGGAGAGGGGGAAAGGAAGGAGGAAGGGATACTTGAAGGAGGAGAGGGGCAAACGAGGGAGGAAGAGCCTACCTTAAACAAGAGCACAAATGCACTGTTTATGACGCCATTGTTAAACTCGCTTGACTGGAGCTGTAAATTAACAAAAATTTAAAACGAAACCATTTTTTTATAAATAGTCTTCAAAAAGCGCTTCTGAAACATTGTTATAATACGACTATACTCGATCATAATCACGTGTTCGTTATAGCTATAAATATCACAATTTCAACAAACATTGTGTTAGCATTCTTACATCAACCTCCAACAAGGTATCAAAAAGAGTCTGAATTTCAGCCAATGCCTTTAACAGCTAAAAAATAAAACAGTAAAGTGAATCTAGGGGACATGCAGCAAGTGGTATTGCTCAGTAACAGAGAACAGGCAGAAGTACTGTACAGGTTTTACCTCACTGAAATCTCAGTGACTAATTTCCGTTCACATTTCCGTTTTGAAAGTATTTCTATTTTCCTCCTACCTTAGGTGTATCACAAGTTCTCAACACTCCATCATTCCTAATTAAATGAATAATACGGATGGTGAAGAAAGAACGAAAGGGATGATGAATGGAGGGAATGATGGATGGACGGGTGGATGGATGGATGGATGGAAGGATTTTGGCTAAACTTTCATATTTTAAGCTTATATTGTTTGTGAGTATCAGTTATTCAAGTGCGGCCGGCTACTGTGAGTTTCAGTTAAAAACTTTATTGAGTTAAAATCTATCTTGTCTGAGCTCTCGTCGATCTACGACATCATCAGAGACGAATACAATAAGATCAAGTGAGCATTGAAAGGTGCCGTCCACTCCGTTCTGCGCATGTGTGATATTTCAAACGTGCGGGACCCCATATGTCAACAAACTTCAACGGAATAGATTTGCGACACTTCGAAAGCGAGTATTCGACAAAGGTGGCGAAGGCGCGAGTAGTAGTAAAATATATTATCCACATTTAGGAACAGAACAGCTTCTTATAACATGCTTTTTGGGCGAAAAAGCTCAAGCGTGGGAAACAAATCCGCAATACTTCTTGTTCAATGTTTATATAATGCAATGTAAACAAACGGGGACATGCGCAGAACGGAGTGGACGGCACCTTTAAATATAACTATGTACATCTAATGTCAACTGGATCATTGTTTCTGGTATAAATGATATTTACTTTAATATTGCTATGGTCCACCTGACATTGAATAAGATGTTTCAGGACGGAGGAGTTAGCGTTCGATAGGTGTTCTTTAATTCTATCGTGACTAGGGCGTATGGTACTGCCGACTTAGTAATTGTAACATTCCTGGTATGTGATGTTCTAAACTACCCCTTTAATGAGAGGCCGGTGTGGGATATGGGACAATTAGTTCTTGTGCATTTCTGAATGTTTTTCCGAGAGGCTAAGGTTTGATGTAATGTTGGCGATTTGTGAGCTATACGGATGATAATTTTAAAATGGTTAAAAATTGTCAAAATGTTAATCCCTTTTTCCATCGTGGAGTAGGATGGGTGGATGAAGGAGGGAAGATTGATTGATCGATTGGGATTAAAAAAAAAATGGGCGAACTGACATCCCATCCCTAGCTTCTAGTGTAGAATTGTGGTGAGTCTACGCAATGGTGGTTGCACTAACCCGCGTTTTACACGACAAAAATCGTAGTTCATTTCCGTGTACGACTTGGCTTTCTGTGTTAGGAAATTTGAATATCTTCTGATGAATGCCGACATGTCATATCCTGTTCAGACGAAAAACATTAAAAGGAAAACATTAAAGTGCCCCAAATTTTTGGTATCCCAAATGTTTACATATTTGTAAAGAGCATGGTGTTTCAAGCAATTGCGAGCATGGGAAGTCGTCTTTTCAGACTGTTTTTATCAACGAGATTATACCGCCAGCATTACTCGAACATGTTCCGGACGCTTAGGTTGCGATTAGAGGAAGTGACGTCAAAGACTCAACACGTGGCTAGTTGTGTATGAATATAAAGCTACTTGGGGAAAACTTTCTATTGTAACTTGTCATATAATTTCCATAAAGCTTTGTCACGTGTTGAGTCTCTGACGTCACAAACACGTACGGTGGAGTCTATTTCAGATACGGTAGATCACCTAGTCACCAGGACCTTGGTGATTGTTTATATAACATATATGTTTATATAACCCTGCTTTTAACAACCCTGTTTTTCTGAATCGAAACAGAAATTTAAAGCGGGGTTTTTAAAGAACGAAGCATATATGTTATATAAATAATCACCAAAGTCCTGGTGACTAGGTGCTCTACCGTATCTTAAATATCCTCCACCACCACATACTCTGTGGAATCGCGGACTCGTCTGGAACAAGTTTTGAGCAATGGTGGACAAAATTTGGGCGACTTTGGAGGTTAAATTTCTTGTGATTTTTTTTTGGCAAATGCGAACATTTATTAACCTAAAATGATGTTCTGTAACAAAAAATGCCAGGAAACGTAATGTAATATTTCGTCGCAGGGGAACGTTAAACAAACTATGGATGAGCCGATAACGAAAAATCCAATTTACCGATACAATAAATTCCGATATGATTTGCGGGCTTATCGGCCGATATATCGGTAGTTGCCGATATATCGGTAGTTACCGATATTGGTCGTCAATAATTTTTAGTACTTGAATTTAGGGCGAAACGTTGGCAAAACGTCTTAAACAAGAACTGATAGACCAGTAAAAGAAACGTGATTACAATATTTAATGTACTCAAGTAATCAATTTTATTTGGGAAAGTATCAAGTACGGTAAATGACTATAACTGGCTTTTAAAATACTTTTATACTGCAATCGCGCGATTTTAAGAAGAAAAAAAATCGCAAACTGAAAATGTACTTGCATTGTAACACTGTGGAATGTTCTAGAACTAAAATGTGATCGGTAAAAATGTGATGTGATCGGTAGGCATCTGCGAAACGGAATTAAAGTAATGAAATCTCATTGCGGGAAGTTACAAACAAAACATGTCTCACCTAGCGAGAAAAACGTCATGTTGAACCTTCAGATGCACTAATTTGACAGTTTCATTGTGGAACAGAATGCGTCTTATAAACAAGTTGGCGTTTTTCTTGATAAACGAAGGAAATATCACTAGAAAAAAGCCAGCATCAGGGCAGAATGGTTATTTATCGAAAACGCCGATATATATTGATGTTATCGGCCGATAATCAAGCCTGAAAGTAGCCATTTATCGGCTTCTACCGATAAATATCCGATTATCGGCTCATCCCTAAAACAAACATTACTTTTCGATACATTAAACAAACATAACGATACGAGCGGAGTCCTTCGTCATAGTTGGTCTTACTCTGATGAAGGGATCCTCTCAAAACGTCAGTATTTCGTCACTAAAAATCTTGGCAGTTCACCACCTTTTCACTTTGCTATATATCCAAAACACAGCATACTACCTTTTTACTACTCATAGATACCATACACATGATTTTAACTAAGTACTGTAATTAGTCTTCTGCCATACCTACGACAGCACTCTTGTCATGGAAATTTTCCAAATCCCAAAGCGTTGTTCTCGATCCCATGTGTTGCAAAAACCTCTGATTCAAAAACATGTTTTATATTAAATTACAAGGTATTATTAATTTCCTTTATAATACTGTTAATATAGTACCTCCGAGGCCGTTGAAACGTCAGTCACCAACAATAGTCTTTCTCAAGACTACAACAACCTAGACGATCAACTTCACACATCTAATGATACTCCTAGGTTCAAACCATTTACATCAATACATAGAGCGGATATATCTATCTGCACTGTAATGAATATTGCCGTGTTGTAATATATATCTCTGTTGCCCTTGTTATCATCTTCAGAGTCAAGTAAAGCGTGTTTGTCAGGGTTTGCCTATATATACGTCTGGTTCATTACGTCATCGTTTGTTTGTGTCATAATTAGTGTGAGTGGGCCAATATTGTTCTTGATCGGTTGTTTGACGTAATAATCAATGTGAGTGGGTGTTGCGTCATGCGTGGGTCTATTGTTCGTTGGTGCGTGCGAAGAAGTCTTTTATATGGTGTCAGTAATTGTTGTGATCTGTTAAGTGGTTTATGTTCCAAGTTGGTATACCAACTTTCTAATGTAAGTCGCTGTTTGTAGTTTGTGTTAAAGGCGATACATTCAGCCGAGTCCATGCAGCCAATATCGTGTTTTGTTTGTACGTGGTGTTCAGCTATGTGATTAGTCCTGTCCCCGTTTCTAGTAGCTCGTTTGTGTTCAGCTAGTCTGATTTTTAGATTTCTGCCGGTTTCACCAATATAAGTATCCGCAGTCGACGCATTTGATCTTGTAAACTGCACCTTGTCTTTCGTGAGGCTTTAATCGCCTTTAATACAAACTACAAACAGCAAATACGTTGCCCCCACGCGGATGCGGATAGTTAACACGTTACGATATGTTCGATTATCCGCTCTTTTTAAGAAAATTACGTTCGCTAGCCGGATAAACTGTACGCATATTGTAAACAGATAATTTACCTATGTTTTAATATATATTGTAGCTTTGGGAGTTGATTATTTCTCAAGAAAACGTTCGTCGAAGACAGTCGAAAGTTCGTTTACAAGATGGTATCCGTAATACGAAAATTATATTTTTGGGCATGTTTTTGGGCATGTTCGCTTTCAAAGAGAACTAAGTTAGGATAAGCTGTATGTATGTTGTAAATAGATCATTTAACTTTAAAAGAATATATTCTATAGCTTTGTGGGAGGGTTAGGACCTTTGTTGTTTTGGGGTCGGTTGCAATCCAATTATCTTGGAGGACGTATATGCTCGTTGGGGCAATACAGTCCCTTCCGATATGACCTTATATGGAATACGTACTATAAGTACCTATCGAATAATATCCGATTGGACTTTATCCCCACCTCTTTTTATGCTATTACTTCGGGACGTTTAATGGTTAATGCATCTCTTTTTTATAATGTTTGCGGGTATTTCTTTAATTTGTTCTTTAGTAATCGGAGGTACGATTAGCAAAATGGATATAATAAGGTATATTAGTTGTTAATGGCCCTGTGAGAACAAAATAAATACCGCAAACATTATATTACTTGGATTCAGGTCTAAGGCCAATGATGTAACGACCCCCGCCTTGACCTGTCTACCAAAGGTCTGCACCTATCACACCGAGCTTTATCCGTGGAATATTTATTGTATTTCTAATCGTTATTTTTATTTATTCATTTTATTTTATACATTTATGTATTTATTTTTTGGGAGGGATGGTGGGCAAATTTCCTCCGTACCCAAACCACCTTCTATTAGCTCTGCTACTATGCGTGCCCGCTGTACCGCAATCTCATGGCGCGGCGGAGGCTCTGGGAACGAGATTGGCTGTACCGTTGCTTTTAAGCCTTTTCTCGCCCCAGGCCTTGCGCGTTCATTTGTTGTTAACCTTGTTAATATGACTAAAAAAGAAGAGTGCTGCGTAGACAGTGTTTTGAATATATAGCAAAGTGAAAAGGTGGTAAACTGCCAAGAATTTAGTGACGAAATACTGACGTTTCGAGCGGAGCCCTTCATCAGTGTATTTCGTCACTAAATTCTTGGCAGTTTACCACCTTTTCACCTTGTTATGACTAACCTCATTTTGAAAACAATGACACTAGTACCGGATGTTGTCTTTCGACGCGCGAAGGGAAACCCGTGTGAAGGTAAACCTTTGCAATTCAATATGCGTTGTCGATGTTGTTGTAAGTTTATTGCAAGAGAAGCTATACAGCAGTACGGTGAAATCGTCGGGCTTTTACCCAATACCCGTCCACTTTTGAAACTCTTAGTTGTTATCATGATACGATGATACGAAGTTGTTCTGACTTCGTATCATCGTATCATCGTATCACGAAAAAATATATCTTACCCAGGCTTTATCAAATATCTCGCCTTTATTATATTATTACTTGTTCTGACTTCGTATCATCGTATCATCGTATCACGAAAAAATATATCTTACACTACGCAACATATCGCTATTGAATGAAACAATATTATATGTTGTTGCCTCGTTCTATTTCAAAACTACGCAACATATATCGCTATTGAAAACTACGCAACATAGTTGTTAACATGATACGATCAATAGCGATAAGAGTTTCAAAAGTGGACGGGTATTCTATAATCGCTCCAATCGTCGTTAAGGAGGAAGACATTGGATTATTTATATCGACAGTTATATGTAAATCATGCTATATTCTAGTGAAACTAAGGCATCAAGGACTCAAGAAGTTTTCGTCACTCTTCCCCGCCGCTCCGCCGCCAAGTGGGAAGGCTACTAGGAACGAGATTGGTTCTTATAGAATTTAATCTGAACAATGAAATACGATACGTGAAAATGATGAAAACAGAGACAACTAGTCACGCGTGGCTTTGGAGAAAACATCTTGCGTAACTGCCGTAACACAGCTCGAGCAATCAGTTCAATACGAGCTTCAAGTTCAGGAGAGGATAAAAAAACATGGCAAAAAACCAGCGGTTTAATAACCGTCCAACTATTGTCTCCAAAGCAAACAAAGCGGAGACAATTTTATTGTTTACGTAAGGCTAAATGCCCCAATAATGATTATCGATCTACAGTGAATATAAATGACAGTGTGGTTATTCGCAAATATGTCATAGGACGTTATAAACCGGAGGTGATAATGAATATATGGACTATAGGTTTGCGTTTGGGTCTGTCTAAGATGATACGATGTTGCTTTACGATTGTCACGCTGGCGTATACGATAGATTCCGCGTGCACGATTTTCGTTTAGGATTCGCTGGCAAATGTTGCAAAACGTCCATTGCACTGTCGTCAGGGTATCCCATACAGTATACACCGTAATATTAGTTTGGGGAAAATTGCAGATATCGTACTCACCTCATTTCCAGCAGACATGAGATTATGAAAGGTGACGAGGGCTTTCGATACAATAACCCAGCTCGACATGCGACATCTCTCAAATAACAACACGGCCATGTTGGCGAGGTCGATATGCTCATTCTCTGCACACAATAAAATATCTAATGACGAAATGTGCGAAAACCATGAGTTATGGGTATCTTAACAATTAACCTAAGCAATTCAAATTGCTTTGACGATGGGAAAGAAAGGTGTTTAGAAGTTCAATGTACTTACAGTCAACATGTTTCTTCTTTGGTCCCATAACTTCACGGCTCGAAGCCTTGCATATCGCCTTAGCTATGTTGCAACCGCTTAGGGAATGCCTCGCAGCGTCCAATTTGTCTGCGACGGACATTTTCCTGCGCGATTTTGCGAAAGGTTTAAGTTTAAAGCGACAACAAATAATACGGGAGAGAGCGAGTTGTCGGATAGTGACCTATGACCAGTGTGATCACGTTTAATGGCGGAACTGGTGTAGGGTAACAAGACAGGTCGCGACACATCCACTAAATTAATAGTTAATATTTAGCGGGTTGCTTTCGATGTTGGAAGTGTAGAACAGAAGGCTTTTTTGGCCTTATCTCTTGCTAGTCAGCAGGCTCGTCATCTTCGTCATCTTTGACCTTTGCGCATTGATGGATTTTGTTATGGTTTTTGTATTTATAAAGAAAATAAAACATATAGTTTTGAGATTTTTATTTGAACATTTTCGTTCTGTATATTGTAGTTCTTGGAAATTTGGAGATAGTTTGTATTTACAGGGGTAATGTAGTTAAAATATAAGTGTAGTTCATTGGAAAGAGAAAGATCTTACTGACTTTAGTTTATTTCCAAAGTTTCGGCATTCCTATCAATTAAATTAATTCCATATTTGTGGGTGTTTACATGAATCCGGATTGAGTTTCATTCCGGATTGAGTTTCATTCCGGATTGAGTTTCATTGAAATTTCATTCCGTTGTCATGTAAAAGGCAGCGGTGCGAGATTTCATTGAATAAATGAATGAAAAATACGACCTAGAAGACTGAAACGAACAACACATGCGTGCTTTTAACATTTATAGACGACAATTTGGCCCCATGCGACGACGTCATATTGTTCGATAAATAGCTCTTTGTCGACGACGTTATAAATTAAAGGTGAATTAAATATTTAAATGCTTGTTTTACTTGCGACCGCATCGATTATCGTTGCTAGTCCGCTTTTCTATATGTTTATTCTTCGCCAAATTATCTGTTTAAGGCACATGTTGAAATGGACAAGCGCAGAAATCGTTGAAAGAAACATACCCGCTATAATGTTATTGATCGCCATCTTGAGATTTCGATCCTGGGATAGAATTCCTATGTAAACGCAGTTTGAATAGCGCTCCGTCGAGATGACGTCATTGTCCGCATTTACCCATAATTATTGCGGCCATAACAAAAGAAAATAGCTCATTTGCAATAATTTGTGAGTCAAATTTGGTTTGTTTGTCCGCATTTTGAGCTATTAATAGCAGCCAGACGCTACACGCTATTCACGTTCAAGTCCGGAATGAAACTAAATCCGGATCATGCAAACAGCCCCTAACTCTCATCCAAAGAGCATTCACAACAGCTGTCACTATGTTATCGCCAACAAAACAACTACACTGCATAATGACTTATTGGAGAAATGTGTATATCTCTTTCATTCTCTAACGAAATCCTTTAAAATCAAGAAGTTTGGTGTTGTGGGAGAAACGCACACGTGTTATTCACACTTTAGTGTTTTTATTTGATGAACGCAAAGATATACAACATTCTCTGATAACTCATTATGCATGTGTGACGAAATTCCAGATATTTGCATATCAAACAAACTGATATATCTCAAAAAGAAAGCGAAGAAGTGAAAATCTTCAAAAGAAGTTACTTTATCATTTTAAAAGTTCTTCCAAACAAGACAATAAAACATTTTGAGGTTATGAGCACTTTAAGAAGATATGTTGGAAATTTGAGAATTTTAAACGCCATATTTGTTTTGAAAATATGACGTCATTGAGTGCTTCTTTATCGGCATGTATGACGAAATTCCAGACATTTGCATATCAAACAAACTGATATATCTCAAAAAGAAAGCAAAGAAACGAAAATCTTCAATAGAAGTTACTTTATCATTTTAAAAGTTCTTCCAAACAAGACAATAAAACATTTTGAGGTTATGGGCACTTTAACTATCACCTCGTAGAATTTTCGATCCCCTAATCTCGTTGCTAATTAGTGTCTCGTTAAAATAAATACGACTCGCTTCGAATGGTTTGAAAATTTGTTTACGAAACACAACTGTATATATGTTCGTATATATAATATATGTACAAGCAATTACAGAATATTTTAGAAAAATAATCTAGTGAAAATAACAAAAAAATAACTGCCGTGTGCTTAGGGTACAACCTCGTACCTGGGGTTGTTATCTTCGATAGGCAGAGATAAGACCCGCTTCGGAGATAAAGACCCTGGTATGAGATGGGTTGCAGGGGTGCCAAATATCTATGATGAATTTTATGCCAGATGAGATCAAGCCACTGATCTCGAAAGAAGACTGGATCGAGCAACATATTGTCCGCCGATGGCAGAAAATGAAGCCTGCAAAATTCGACAGGCGCCATTACGTGGCCAAAGTCGCAGTAAATATGTAGGTAGATCATGAATCGTTGTGCCCAGTAATTTGAAAAATGTCTTCTGGTCCTCTTTATAGTAAAATTATTTTATTTTGTCGATGGTAAGAGCACATAATCCAACAAAAAACCTCATAGGATCCTCAGTTGGTCCCTTAGTAATGGCGGACTTCCGGCTTCATTTCAGAACAATAGTTGCTCGATCCAGTCTTCTTTCGAACTCGTTTCATGCATGAGGGGACTGGGGGTCGAATTTTGTCGCTCATAGCCACTGATCTCTAAATAAAGACTGGATCGAGCAACTATTGTTCAGCAAATGAAGCCGAAAGTAGCTCGTGGCAGCCATCTTGTTGGGACCACGTTATATAGTTTTACAATAGGCGACAGAGACTATTTGATCTTTTAAGATGCTAAAATGAATCAGTTGTCGAAGGTTTTCCCGTAATATAGAACACAAACTACGTCTCCATAACAGTAACTATGAAGCCGGGATTAGCGCGTGGCGGCCATATTGGAGTGACCACGGTGGTTACGTCAATATGGCTGCCACGCGCTAATCCCGGCTTGATAGTTACTGTAATGGAACCGTAGTTTGTGTTCTAAATTACGGGGAAACCTTGGACAACTGTTTCATTTTAGCATCTTAAAAGATCAGAGACAGATAGTCTCTGTCTCCTGCAGTAAATCTATATAACGTGGTCCATTCAAGATGGCCGCCGCGAAACATTCCTGGCTTCATTTTTTCGCAGCATTTAAACAGTAGTTACTCAATCCAGTCTTTATTTAGAGACCAATGCTCGTAGCTCAGAGGCTTCTACGCCTTTCTCTGACTAGCTTAGCAAGTCATAGCTGCTGCAGGGGCTGGGAGTGAGCGCGTGGGGATGACGTGTCCAATTTACCATAGTCAATCGAGATATGGTCTGGAAACTCAGCTAAAGTCTTTGTTCTATCTTTTTGTTCGTCTTTATGCAATTTTGTGCACGGTGCACGGTCACTGAACCTATTGTATTTTAGTATAATCAAGCAATCATCCAATAGAATCGTTTGGGTTTAATCGCTCAACCGTGTTGTTTAAATATTAATAAACCTAAAACAAAGGATGTGCACGGTGTAAGGTACGGTTCAACATCAAAACGTAGCTCATTATAGTCGCTTTGAAGTTTGCCGAGTTTCCAGACCATATCTCGATTGACTATGAATTTACATGTCCCCATTCTGCCCTTTAAAACACTTTTGCTCCGCCGTTTCTGTTACCTACCTTGAACATCAAAACCCCAGAAGATGATCCGAAGTGTTCAAGATTATATATATATCCTAGTCAAAGCTGGTCTCTATATTAAAATCCGTCGTTCCGCGTTCCGTGCAAAATTAACCCGTAACGTATGACTATACCAGAGCAGCCACTGCCAAGGCAAACTATCTCCGGGTTCTCGTAACCAGCGTTCACCTGTACTCGCTGCGTCGCTTTCTCTTCAGTCGCCACTTGGACTTTACGAATGTTTTCTTTCTTACTCTCTTCGAAAGAAGGCGACGAGGAGTTGTTGTTCTGCGAGCTAGACCGTCTCTCTTTCTTTGTGTTGGCGTCAACGTGTTTTTTCGTCGCCGGAGTACCAGGTACATGGTGGCGCTTGATGGACTGTGAGCTAGTTGGGCCGTTGTAGTTGAAGTTGGAGGAGTACGTGGAGGGCTGGGGAGGGGGGGCACTATTGAAGGTCGATTTAAGGTTGTTACGGCGGACGCCAGGGGGGAAAGGGAAGTCCATGTGTGGGTTCTAAAGTGACGTGAGACACTACATTATTTTTAGAACGGATAATGTATATCCAGTAGCAGCTATTGGCTGCCACAAATAGGCTATTAAGAAGCATAGTAATAATAATAATAATAATAATAATAATAATAATAATAATAATAATAATAATATTATTTTCCTTTCTGCGCTAACACCTGAACACTCTGCTCAGTTCTAATACATAAATATGTATATGCTAGGCATGTAACAGTCAAATAAAATTGTATCAAACCTACAACACAGTATCAACAAAGCAATTAATTCAAATTGGCATTGAAAATGATAAGGTATAGTCATGAGACTAGTTTCTTTACTCTGTGTCTCCATATATAATTTGCCATAATTAAGTTTGATAGTGAGCACCAACTCAGCAGTCTCTTTGCATCATCTCTATCGATTGACAAAGCTCTCATTCCACGCCAAACATCCTTTTTAATACAACCGAGGGATCCAAAACACAAAACAATCAGTTTAACGCTCCAATTTCTTCTACGCAGAAAATTACAAACAGGTTCGTATCTCTCACATTTTCCATCAAAGGCGTAACCAAAATAAAGATCGTAGCAAACGGTCACTTCCACCACAATACATGACTTCATCACCAGATCAATGACTAAAATATCTGGTTTTCGATGGCGAAACAATGACAACTGCTCGTGAAATGCACCAAATGCATGGTGAAATGATTGTTCATTTTGTTGCCCTACATAAGAACGCCATGTGTCTCGTATGTTCTCTACTCCTATTACTTTAGATAAGTAGAGTACGTCTTGTAAGTTTATAAATGTCAAAACATGTCTCCCGTGTGCTATCACTTGGTATGGATAGTGATGTTTAGACTCGAGTATGTTATGGAATCATTTTATTTCGATCAGCCACTGAATCACAAAACCATGCAGACGCGGTTATTTACACCGCACGTTCGCCGGTTCGCGCTTTACGGAATATTTGTTTAAAGATGCTTGTGGAATCTTTTTGCACTAGGCTCCATAATGGCGTCTGTCAAATTTGGTGGCTGGTACTCAGTCTAGTTGCGCGTGCTGGCAATGCTGCCACACGTACGATCATAGAGACCTTTAGATTTGAGGACGAAGACGAGTACGAAGACGAGTTTACCATTGCACATGGTTCTTTTCCATTGTTGTTTCTCCACTGCGCAGAAAAGTTCGTCTTCGTACTCGTACTCAATCTAAAGGTCGCTAATAATTGTCTGAATACTCATAATAGATTGATAATCAACCTTATAAAAGCAGTTGCCCTGTAGTCATCCATGCATCGAACCTCTTCCTATCATATTTGGGCTATAGGTATTTTAACACAAGAAGCATGTAGCTGATGATAATGATGATACGATGGTTTTCGTAATGTGTTTTTACCTTAGTCTTCATTTGCTGCACCAAGTTATCCTGTTGTTTTGTTTGATCATCGATAACTTGTTGTTCAAGATCTTCGATGTCATGTTCCTGTTTGCTCGTGTCTGCATGTAATGTCCCGTAACCTGACACCACCCGCTGACCATTATCATCCAACGGGCTATCAGTTACTTTGACTTTCCACTGTCCTTTAGGATTCTCACCTGTCATGATACAAGAATGAGCAATGAAGATTGTCCAATTATCCCGACTTTTTACATATTTGTAAAGAGTATGGTGTTCTTACTTAACTTCAAATTTCAAGCAATTGCGAGCATAGGAAGTCGTCTTTTTAGACTGTTTTTATATTATTTTATATTATTTTCTGGAACAAGTTTTGAGCAATGGCGGACAACATTTGGGCGAATTTGGAGGTTACATTTCTTGTGATAGAATGTTTGTTGTTCCATATAAGGAAGTAAAAGGTCGTTTTGGGTGATCCGTTTGAATCGGACAATATTTGTAGCAATGTTGTGAAGGGCGGCCATTGGCGAGTGGTGATCTGACGAACTACATAAAGAGGTTTTTACGAAGGGTATACACGTTTGGGTAATATAATAGATACGTGTGTTATGTATTTAGACTCGCTAATTCCAAATCCGTTTTCAGAATTGAAAACGGTTAAATATTGACCGAGATAACGTTCAAAATAATATACGACGAGGCGGCTGGCTCATTGCCGAATAATTTCTAAGTACATAAACCGTTTTTTACGAAGGGTATGCACGTTCTCGTAATATAATAGACACGTATGTTATGTAAATACATAACATACGTGTCTATTATATTACGAGAACGTGCATACCCTTATGTACTTAGAAAACTCGGTAATTTCAAAACTGTTTTCAGAATTGAAATCGAGTAAATATTGGCCGAGATAACGTTCAAAACCGGTCTTGGGATTTGTTAGCGACAGACGCGGTCTGGGCACTGGAGACCATGGATGGGGAAAAGAAACTCTAGGGGTGGGGTGGGGGGGGGGGGTAGTGGTAGAAAAGGTGAGCGAGGGGATTATTGCGGATTCGTATTTCTAGTAAAGAGGAGTTATGCACTTATGATCATCCCTGGTGCTTAAAGGGTTAACAGAAAAACTACTTCTATTTCTTACCCCAAAAGTGAACCGTCATAAACTTCCAGTCATCCAGTCCTTCTTTAGAATCATCGTAACGTCGAGTAGACAACAACTCGCTCTTCGTGCCCGATGGTGATACCAATAACAAACTAAGGTCACCACGACGACGATGAATGAAGCTCACAGTTAACAACACGTGTTCCACTCGGTCCACCTGATTCTCATGTCCTTCGCATGTGTCTGAATCAAACGCAAACTCCATGCTGCCAGCCGATGGTATATCTCTAAAATACCGAGAAAGAAAGCTGTTTGAAGATCACTGGCTATTAAAGTGGTTCTCCGATGAAAATTATAAGCTCGCATTTTTTAAAAATAATCTTCGTATATTAAAGGACATTGGCAACAAAAATCAAGTTTGTCCAATATGAAAGAACTCGTAAAATGATAGAGTAACACCTTTTTACAACTTTTCCGTGTTTTACTTCGTTTTTGAAATATTTCAGTTTGTTTGATATGTAAACGAGATGGTCTCTGACGTCAGGTGCAGGGAAGAGAATTTTCATTCATTAAAATATTAGTTCTATCTTCATGTTTGTTCCACACATTTACTCCTCGTGATAATGAACGTTGTAAACTTAGCAATCACTGAGATATAGACATTTTTTAATGAGTTGACTTGACGTCAGGCGCAGGGTAGAGAATTTCTAGACCATCTCATTTACATATCAAACAAACTGAAATATTTAAAAAACGAAGTAAAACGCGGAAAAGTTGTAAAACGTGTTACTCTATCATTTTACGAGTTCTTTCATATTAGACAAACTTTACTTTCGTTACCATTGTCCTTTAAATAATCTTCAAACTCTCTCATACAAGCTAACTCTTGTCTACCAACTCTCATCAACTCTCATCCTTCTTTGACCACAAACTCTTGACTACCAATAGAAGAGTCCAAACAACTCTCATACAAACTCTTGTCAACCAACTTTCATCAACTCTCATCCTTGTTTGACCAGGAACAAGGAGAGACGAAACAACTCTCATGCAAACTCTTGTCTACCAACTCTCATCAACTCCCATCCTTCTTTGACCACAAACTCTTGACTACCAATAGAAGAGTCCAAACAACTCTCATACAAACTCTTGTCAACCAACTTTCATCAACTCTCATCCTTGTTTGACCAGGAACAAGGAGAGACGAAACAACTCTCATGCAAACTCTTGTCTACCAACTCTCATCAACTCCCATCCTTCTTTGACCACAAACTCTTGACTACCAATAGAAGAGTCCAAACAACTCTCATACAAACTCTTGTCAACCAACTTTCATCAACTCTCATCCTTGTTTGACCAGGAACAAGGAGAGACGAAACAACTCTCATGCAAACTCTTGTCTACCAACTCTCACCAACTCCCATCTTTGTTTAATCTGGAGCAAGGAGAGTCGAAACAACTCTCATACAAACTCTTGTCTATACCAACTGGCTCATCAACTCTCATCCTTGTTTGACGAGGAACAAGGAAAGTCCAAAGAACTATGATGCAAACTCTTGTCTATCAACTTTTATCAACTCCCATCCTTGTTAGACCAAGAGCAAGGAGAGTCCAAACAACTCTCACACAAACTTTTGTCTATCAACTCTCTTCAACTCCCATCCTTGTTAGACCAAGAGCAAGGAGAGTCTAAACAACTCTCACACGAACTCTTGTCTATCAACTCTCATCAACTCGCATCCTTGTTAGACCAAGAGCAAGGAGAGTCCAAACAACTCTCACACAAACTCTTGTCTATCAACTCTCATCAACTCGCATCCTTGTTAGACCAAGAGCAAGGAGAGTCCAAACAACTCTCACACAAACTCTTGTCTATCAACTCTCATCAACTCCCATCCTTGTTAGACCAAGAGCAAGGAGAGTCTAAACAACTCTCACACGAACTCTTGTCTATCAACTCTCATCAACTCGCATCCTTGTTAGACCAAGAGCAAGGAGAGTCCAAACAACTCTCACACAAACTCTTGTCTATCAACTCTCATCAACTCGCATCCTTGTTAGACCAAGAGCAAGGAGAGTCTAAACAACTCTCACACAAACTCTTGTCTATCAACTCTCGTCAACTCGCATCCTTGTTAGACCAAGAGCAAGGAGAGTCCAAACAACTCTCACACAAACTCTTGTCTATCAACTCTCATCAACTCGCATCTTTGTTAGACCAAGAACAAGGAGAGTCTAAACAACTGTCATACAAACTCTTGTCTATCAACTCTCATCAACTCCCATCCTTGTTTGACCTAGAGCAAGGAGAGTCTAAACAACTGTCATACAAACTCTTGTCTATCAACTCTCATCCACTCCCATCCTTGTTTGACCAAGAGCAAGGAGAGTCCAAACAACTCTCATACAAACTCTTGTCTATCAACTCTCATCAACTCCCATCCTTGTTTGACCAAGAGCAAGGAGAGTCCAAACAACTCTCATACAAACTCTTGTCTATCAACTCTCATCCACTCCCATCCTTGTTTGACCTAGAGCAAGGAGAGTCTAAACAACTCTCATACAAACTCTTGTCTATCAACTCTCATCCACTCCCATCCTTGTTTTACCTAGAGCAAGGAGAGTCCAAACAACTCTCATACAAACTCTTGTCTATCAACTCTCATCAACTCGCATCCTTGTTAGACCAAGAGCAAGGAAAGTCGAAACAACTCTCACACAAACTCGTGTCTATCAACTTTCATCAACTGCTATCCTTGTTAGACCAAGAACAAGGAGAGTCCAAACAACTCTCATACAAACTCTTTTCTACCAACTCTCATCCACTCCCATCCTTGTTTGACCTAGAGCAAGGAAAGTCGAAACAACTCTCACACAAACTCCTGTCTATCAAGATAGATAGAAAAACTTTATTTAAACACGCTGACCCCGTCAACTCTCATCAACTCCTATCCCTGTTAGACCTGGAGCAAGGAGAGTCCAAAAAAACGCTCACACAAACTCTTTTCCAGGCCTTACCTTTGTTCGTCATAAACTTTGCCAATACAAGTCCTTTGAACTGGCATGTTGACCCAGCTCTTCGCGCGCTCTACCATCTTGGCGGCATCCATGCGCCCAAACCCAAATTTGTGATTAAAGTGTTTTCCAGCACCATTCTTCATCCATCCTTCGTCCACAGGACTCGTCATCTGAGCCGTTTCCACAATCAAATGTTGCAGGTCACGCCAATTGAGATTGGGACTGACGTAAAAGAAAGAAAATTATAAAAACAATAAAGGTTACACATTGCGATTATTTGGGCCGATTTATGGTTTAGATGCATGGTAAGTAAGGAGTAATAGGTAGAAGAGTAAGGATTATGAGCCCACATATCATTCCGCTGACAGTTTCTCGTCCTTACAAGGCATCCATTCTTCTTATTATTTCCCCTTACTTAACATGCACCTAAACCATAAATCGGCACGATCTATCCATATGGACTTATAGTACGTATTCCATATAAGGTCATATCGGACGGGGCTGGGAAGAGCAAATACGTTGCCCTAACTAGCATATACGTTGCCGCCCACTGGATGCGGATACGTAACACGTTACGATATGTTTGATTATCCGCTCTTTTTAATAAAATTACGTTCGCTCGCCGAATAAACTGTACGCATATTGTAAACAGATAATTTACCTTTGTTTTAACATATATTGTAGCTTTGGGAGTTGATTATTTCTCAAGAAAACGTTCGTAGAAGACAGCCGAAAGTTCGTTTACAAGATGGTATCCGTAATACGAAAATTATATTTTTGGGCATGTTCGATCACCCGCTTTCAAAGAGAACTAAGTTAGCTACCAGGATAAGCTGTATCTATGTTGTAAATAGATCATTTAACTTTGAAAGAATATATTCTATAGCTTTGTGGGAGGGTTAGGACCTTTGTTGTTTTGGGGTCGGTTACAATCTAATTAACTAGGAGGCTGGTACGAGGGCAATGTATTTGCTCGTCAGGGCAACGTATATGCTCGTTAGGGCAACGTATTTGCTCTTCCCAGTCCCGTCCGATATGACCTTATATGGAATACGTACTATAAGTACCTATAGATCTATCGTAGTGTGTAAACGTAAATGTATATTTGAGTGGAGCATGTTAGGACCAACTCCTTATAAGAAAGTAAAAAGTCGTTTTGGGTGATCCGTTTGAATCGGACAATATTTGGATTTTGGGCGAAGGGCGGCCATTGGCGAGTGGTGATCTGACGAACTACATAAAGAGGTTTTTACGAAGGCTATACACGTTTGAGAAATATAATAGCTACGTGTGTTATGTATTTAGACTCGCTAATTCCAAATCTGTCTTCACAATTGAAAACGGTTTAATGTTGATCGAGATAGTCTACGACGAAGCGGCCGCCTGATTGCCGACTAATTTCTAAGTACATAAACCGTTGTTACGAAGGGTATGTACGTTCTCGTAATATAATAGACACGTATGTTATGTATTTAGACTCGGTAATTCCAAAACTGTTTTCAGAATTGAAATCGAGTAAATATTGGCCGAGATAACGTTCAAAATTTACGTCACGACGAACCGTCCTTTTGGGATTTGTTATCGACAGACGCGGTCTGGGCACTGGGGACCATGGATGGGGAAAAGAAACTCTAGGGGTGGGGTGGGGTAGTGGTGGAAAAGGTGGGCGAGGGGTTATTACGGAACGTATTTCTAGTAGTTTTATTGTATCTGCTCTTTTATTGTATCTAATAACGTTTTCATTCTCGTATTTTATTCTTCTGGACACAACATAGCTACCATGACCTACGCCCCCAAATGCGCCGTCATGTGAGTCACTTTACATTTGTCTAAGAAACGGGGGGTTAGTATTATGTTAAAGCACGCGAACTTACTTTGCTTCTAGTACCAGAGAAAACAAGCCGGCTGCAATGGGGGCTGCTGACGAGGTTCCTTTGAACTCCTCTGTGCATTTGTGGAACAAGTCAGTCGTGATCTGTGAAGGAGATGGAAAAATCATATAGTTAGTAGAAGTGCTGGTTGGAAGGTCCTCAAAAGTCATTGTTCTGTGTTGTTCACGGTCACTGAACGTATTCAACCTCGTTCCCAGGGCATTTTGCCTCCACGGTAGAAGGTCGGCGAAAATGGCCCTGGGATCGGCTGGTCACATGACACCCAGAATTTCTGGGTGTTTAGAAATGATAATTTTTGTGGTCTTTGTTCCATTGCCTTTGTCTACTTTGTTGACCTGAATAATTGAGAAATATTCAATGCTCTTCAGAGTTGTTCATGTCAGCATTCGTCGGCATAAAAGCAGCTAACAAGCTTAATAATCCACCATACATCCATGGTTATCTCTTACAAAAGGTATGAAGAAGCATATATCCAATTTAGCGAAAGCTATCACTTCTAATTTGCTGTAAAAATTGAAGACAGCATTCAGATTTAGATGAATAAATTATACTCGGCTGAATTAATTGTTTTATGACAAGCCAATCGCATTATAGAATGGACCAGCCGATCCCAGGGCCATTTTCGCCGACGAGGCAAAATGCCCTGGGTACGAGGTTGTGAACGTATTGTATTTTCTGTATAATGAAGCAGTCATCCAATAACAACGTTCGGATTTAATTAGTGTAGTCCTTCGCCGTTATGTGTCTATAGAATTTCCTTTCTCCAACCAATAACAAACACTTTCTCCAATACAATAACATGATCATTGCGTCATCTTGAAAGACAACGGAGCTTCCAAACCATCTCCCTCTACTATAGGACGAAGCGCACCGCGGTTGGCTGATTGCCGAATAATTTATTAATTTCTAAGTACATAAACCGTTTTTACGAAGGGTATGCACGTTCTCGTAATATAATAGACACGTGTGTTATGTATTATTTAGACTCGGTAATTCCAAAACTGTTTTCAGAATTGAAATCGAGTAAATATTGGCCGAGTCACTGGACACTGGGGACCATGGGGACCACTGGGGACCAAACGCGGTCTGGACACTGGGGACCATGGGTGGGAAAAGAAACTCTAGGGGTGGGGTGGGGAGGGGTAGAAAAGGCGGGCGAGGGGTTATTTCATTCTTCAGTCTCGTTTTCTTACCATCTTATTCTCCTCTCGTTCTCTGTGAGCACCACCATTAAAAGTGACAGCTAACGTTGACGCACATAACTCTGTATAGTAAGTAGACAGGCCATGGTCGCTGATACAGCCGATGGATATAGTGTAAATACTAGTAGTATACCCATCGCAATTACAGTCATCGTCAGTCAGTCCTCCGTTGCCTGTTGCCCACACATAGATATTACCTTTTCCTTTACGACCCTTGAAAAAGAAGAAAGTTTTTATTATTCATCATTCAGGGATTCATTTCTCACGAAAAGTTCGTATATATATTTAATCGGAGCATGGTAGAATCAACTCCTTATAAGGAATTAAAAAGTCGTTTTAGGTGATCCGTTTGAATCGGACAATATTTGGGCAGAAACGTTTGCCGCTATTGCCGATTTGTGATCTGACGAACTACATAAGGTTTTTACGTGGGGTATAAACGTTTGTGCAATATAATAGGCACGTATGTTATGTATTTAGACACGCTAATTCCAAATATGTTTTCAGAATTGAAAACGGTTAAATATTGACCGAGATAACGTTCAAAATAATATAAGACGAAGCGACGGCCTGATTGCCGACTAATTTCTAAGTACATAAACCGTTTTTACGAAGGGTATGCACGTTCTCGTAATATAATAGGTACGTATGTTATGTATTTAGACTCGCTAATTCCAAATCTGTTTTCAGAATTGAAAACGGTTAAATATTAACCGAGATAACGTTCAAAATAATATACTACGAAGCGGCGGTCTGATTGCCGACTAATTTCTAAGTACATAACAGGTTTTTACGAAGGGTATGCATGTTCTCGTAATATAATAGACAAGTATGTTATGTATTTAGACACGCTAATTCCAAATATGTTTTCTGAATTGAAAACGGTTAAATATTGACCGAGATAACGTTCAAAATAATATAAGATGAAGCGGCGGCCTGATTGCCGACTAATTTCTAAGTACATAAACCGTTTTTACGAAGGGTATGCACGTTCTCGTAATATAATAGACAAGTATGTTATGTATTTAGACACGCTAATTCCAAATATGTTTTCGGAATTGAAAACGGTTAAATATTGACCGAGATAACGTTCAAAATAATATAAGACGAAGCGGCGGCCTGATTGCCGACTAATTTCTAAGTACATAACAGGTTTTTACGAAGAGTATGCACGTTCTCGTAATATAATAGACACGTATGCGTGAGTAAGGAGAATGTATATTTTCATCATTTTAATAAAAGAGTCTTATTACTTATTTCCTCAGTGTTATTTTATAAAAGAAATAAAAAACACCTTTCCGTGTTCCATATACGTTATAGAAACACTCGTGGAAGTTTGGGAGAACTCGAAATAGCGTGGAAAACGGGCGTGTTCCCACTGCCATTTTTCGTTCTCCCAAACTTCCACTCGTGTTTCTATAACTCTATGGAAACACGGAAAATATTTTCTATTTCTTAAACAACGCATATGCAATGCCGTCTCAATGACAAAACAACGATTCTCTCAAGAATCTTACTTACTAAAATAGCACCTTCTTGCAGAGCTTTCGCAGCTAAGGGACCAGGTTTTCCAAACGTCTTCCCGTCATCCTTCGGGCCCCAACAATTGACGTACACATCGATGAGATTTCGTTTAAAACTCAGACCGCTGGCCTCTAAAGCGTCTGTCGCTTTCCCGTCCAACATTCGAACACCTACAAAAGCATCCAATCAATGAGTCATCAATGCCAAACAAAAAGTAATTGCCAAATATAGCGGAAAAGCTCAAAGCTCAGTCAAAATCCAGCTAAACAGCCTAAACCCTAAACTACCATCATCATCACCATCATCACCATCATCACTACCATCATCACCATCATCACTACCATCATCACCATCATCATCATCATCACCATCATTATCACCACCATCATTACCATCACCACCATCATCATTGCCACCATCATCATCACCACCACCATCACCACGACCTTCACCACCATCATTATCACCACGACCATCGTCACCACAATCACCATCACCTTCTCCACCATTATCACCACCATCATTATCACCACCACCATCATCATCATCACCACGACCTTCGATTCACCCCATCACCATCATTATCACCATCATCATCATCACCACCACCATCGTCACCACTATCATTATCACCATCATCACCACCATCATCACCACCATCACCTTCACCGCCATCATTATTATCATCATCACCACCATCATCACCACGACCATCACCACTATGATCACCACTATCATCACCACTATCATCATCACCACGACCTTCACCACCATCATCACCATCATCACCACTATCATCACCACTATCATCACCACTATCATCATCACCACCATCATCATCATCACCATCATCATCACCATCATCACCATCATCATCACCACGACCTTCACCACCATCATCACCATCATCACCATCATCACCACTATCATCACCACTATCATCACCACTATCATCACCACCACCTTCACCACCATCATCATCACCATCATCATCATCACCACGACCATCCAGCTAAACAGCCTAAACCCAGCGAAAATCCAGCGATATAACAAAACACTTCATGTCTGATCCTAAAGAAACTAGTTAGTTTTGTTTTCCTTCGAGTCTTGATGTTTCCGAGACGAAGTTTAGTGCGTTACCTCCAATTTTGGCGTTATACGCCACTCCTGAACCACAGACGCTGTTGTTGGCCACTGCAACAATTTCACCAGCACATCTGGTACCATGGCTGAAAAATGTAAAAACGTTTCATTGTTTAATTGATAATTTTAGTTTTTACGACAGTCTAATGATGGTGATGATGGTGGTGAAGGTCGTGGTGATGATGATGGTGGTGATGATGATGGTGGTGGTGATGATGGTGGTGAAGGTCGTGGTGATGATGATGATGATGGTGATGATAGTGGTGATGATGATGGTGGTGAAGTCGTGGTGATGATGATGGTGGTGGTGATGATGATGGTGATGATGGTGGTGATGATGGTGGTGAAGGTCGTGGTGATGATGGTGGTGAAGGTCGTGGTGATGATGATGGTGGTGGTCATGATAGTGGTGATGATGGTGATGATGATGATGATGGTGGTGAAGGTCATGGTGATGATGGTGATGATGGTGGTGAAGGTCGTGGTGATGATGGTGGTGAAGGTCGTGGTGATGATGATGATGGTGGTGATGATGGTGATGATGGTGGTGTGATGGTGGTGATGATAGTGGTGATGATAGTGGTGATGATGGTGATGATGATGATGATGATGGTGGTGAAGGTCGTGATGATGATGGTGGTGAAGGTCGTGGTGATGATGATGATGGTGATGATGGTGGTGAAGGTCGTAGTGATGATGATGATGGTGGTGAAGGTCGTGGTGATGATGATGATGATGGTGGTGAAGGTCGTCGTGATGATGATGACGGTGGTGAAGGTCGTGGTGATGATGGTGATGATGGTGGTGAAGGTCGTGGTGATGATGATGATGGTGATGATAGTGGTGATGATAGTGGTGACTGGTGATGATAGTGGTGATGACGGTGATGATGGTGGTGAAGGTCGTGGTGATGATGATGATGTGATGATGGTGGTGATGATAGTGGTGATGGTCGTGGTGGTGATGATGGTGGTGATAATGATGGCGGTGAAGGTCATGGTGATGGTGGTGATGATGGTGGTGATGATGGTGGTGGTGATGATGATGATGGTGATGATAATGATGGTGATGGGGTGAATCGAAGGTCGTCGTGATGATGATGATGGTGGTGGTGATAATGGTGGTGATAATGGTGGAGAAGGTCGTGGTGATGGTGGTGGTGATTGTGGCGATGATGGTGGTGGTAGTGATGGTGATGATGGTAGTGATGATGGTGATGATGGTAGTGATGATGGTGATGGCACTGATGGTGGTAATGATGGTGGTGATGATGATGGTAGTGATGGTGGTGGTGATGATGGTAATAATCGTGATGATGATTAATAACATGTGTTTAATCGCACCAGTTGTCAAGATCTTCATCCCGAGGAGCTGGATCAGAATCGTGAGCATTAAAGTCATAACTTGCTTCAGGCGCCTTCAATGAAGTAGAAGATAAACGTGTCGGCGCCAAACGTGTCAAATATTTAATTCTATTGAAATCCTGGATTTTGCTTTATCGACAGAGGTACTTACGTAGTTTGGAAAGAGATCAGGATGAGTATAATCAAGACCTACAAAAAAAGAAATCCTAAAGTTGTTATTTCATTATCAAAGAGTTTAATACTGTTCACCAATGCCTTCTTTTTATCAAATGATCTTAAAGAGGTACTCCAGTCAAAAGTGCAGTTCAACCAAAGTTTTAGCATTCAAATCAATTAAGTTGAGAAGATATCGCAATTTGAAATTGGGGGTAAAGTCGTAGCTTGTTTCGGGTAATGCTTTGAGACTTCGTTTTCATTTCGTTGAAGAGAAGACCAGAGCGCAGTGACCATGCTTTGAGAATGTTGTGATCGTCTTGGAGGAATTCTGCGAGCTTTGTGTCATCAGCAAAACAGGCAACATTTGAAGACAGAACAGAGTTGGGTAAGTCGTTGACATACAGTAGGAAGAGTATAGGTCCAAGGATCGATCCTTGTGGTACGCCAGATGTTACGGGGAGTGTAGATGATGTAGCTCCGGGTATGGTGACACGCTGCTTACGCCCCAACAAGTACGAACCGAACCACGAGTGGAGACTACCGCAGATGTTAAATTCTCGTAACTTCACAAGTATTCGACTGTGGAGCACTATATTATGTCTAAGAAGCTGCTCTACTTTCCCGCATGAAGAACTAAATAGTTTATTTCGACTAATTTTCATCCAATCAGCACTCACATAATAATTATATAATAGTTATGTTTATAAAACAATACTATGATAAAGTATTCTCTTGATGTTTTCCTCCACTCACCATCATCTAAAACTGCAACCACAACTCCACGTCCAGTGATGCCACTCTTCCACACTGGCAACACATTCGTATCCACGCCCACGGGACCACCCGTCTGACCTGTATTCAACTGAAAGACATTCGTTAAATACTTATCGTAATTGTGAAACATCATTTTAATCGGGCCGATTTATGATTTAGATACCGTGACCGGCCCGGCACTGTAAAGTTCAGAGTATAAATAAAATAACAAACACGTTCTTACCAGATACCACATTTCACCAAACTTGGGGTCAGTTGGTACACCATCTCTTTTGTCTCGGTGCATATACCTTTGTTGTGTTGCCGTTCTCACCTGTGTATTACATAAATGGTGTGTGATGAGAAAAACGAAGAGATTACTATATAGTGCTGGAGATGAACTGCACAGCTGAACATGACTATATGTTCTAAGGATTTACGGTGAAGGAAAATTTCGAGTGTTGGAATATATACATTTTAAGACCAAACCGGGAACAGTTGTGAAAGATGCAACATCAAGGCCTTCCGGTTGGAATTGAACCCGCGACCTAGTGCAGTGCTCTGACCGCTGAGCTACGCAGGCCGTTGTTGTTGCAGAATGTTGGATGAACACAATACTGTAACAATGTGCATGGCTATGATGGCACATATCATGATGCTCAGTATTGTTTTCAACAATGTTGGCGGCGGAGGAAGAGCCCCCCCCCCCCCCCCAATGTAAATGGTGGGGGGAGGGGGCAACCAGTCGTTGTGGTCTAGACCAATGACTCAGGGTCTTAAAAATAATTGAGGAGAAAGTGCTGCCTTTGCAATAATATCAGCAAATGGTAAGACTTTCGGGTCTTCTAGGATAACGACCATAAATCGTAGGCCCTCGGAAGCCCTATATCAATTGGACTTCTAGCCTATTGGGGTATTCCGTTCACCCAAGAGTGATAAATCTAATAAACTGAACTATTAAAAAGCAAAAAAACTCATTTTTGTTGCTATTTTTAACTGACATTTTCATTTTATGAAACATAAGGTGTAATCATGGTCATCACGTTGCTAGTAAAAGCTAATTTTTTATTGGCTGTTCGTCACTAACCATCATATAACAAGATCCTAACCAGCGGGACGTGTTTACTAAGTTCTTGTGTCCGATTGGATAAAAAGGAAGAAGCTACGTATTTACCGGTAATCATATACTGTGCAGATTGTGAAATTATGTGATTGATTCCTCTTAAAACTTGTCTTAAAATGCGGAAAATGACGTTTCCGAGAATTAATAATCAAAATAAAAATATAAATAATAATTAATAATCAAAATATTTCACGAGAAGCATGCCCTTGGACCTGACCCTAGATTTTTCAAGCGCCTTTAGCGCTCCCCCAATATCCATACTATTCCGCCGCCCCTGGTTTTCAACAATGTGTGAAATTATCAATTAAGCTCGCAAACCTCTTTTTCAAGCATCAAATTATCCGTCTGTTCCTTGGCATGTTCATTATGTAGTTCTCTTACGTCATCGTGTCTCAAATGATAATGGTTGCGTAAACTACCGATCTAAAAGATAAAATCACAGCAGTAGTTAGTTAGGGTCTATAAACTAGAAGTTACTATCGCAAGCGAAGTGCTTCCTCGAAATCCAAGGCAGTCGTGATATTGTGTAAAATTGCAAAAGTAAGTGGTGGGCTTATTGAAGTCAAAGTCGCAGTGGAGGTAGTTATGGTTTAGACAAAACCAGAGCAGTGAGTTCTACATATATATATGGAGCTCACAATGAGCTTGCTGGACCATAGGTATACTCGCACCAGAAACAACACTCTGCGCCGCAGAGGCTTCTTACGCTTTTATATATATTATAGGTGGGCTATTCGCTTTAATTGTAGGGCTCACAGGATAGCCTCTGCGGAGGAGAGTGCCGAAACAATCTTGAATACAAATTAAATGTGACTTGCAGCTTGGTTATTTCAATATTTATCAATTATTGAATTAGGTTGAGCATGATAAGAAGAATTATCAAGGCCTCAGTTTGTGTTATCAAGGCCTCAATTCTTCTTATCATGCGAAAACCGAATTCAATAATTATTTTATTATTTATTTAAAATAATTTATTTAAAACCCGTTCCTTTGAGGAAGCCATTTGTGTTTTACTGAGGCAATCAACTTTCGTCCTGCATCGTTTGAAAAACGTCATAGCGTGCAATATTAGTTTTTTATATTGCATGCACCAGGTGACGTCAATCGTGCAATAATCTTTTGTCATATTGCACCATTAGCCACCAATCAGCGAACACGAATTATTTTAAATAAATTACAAAGTAAATTGTTTGCTACTCAAGCTTTTAATGCAAACACAGAAAAATGTTTCTGAGCCCCAGACGGGGTCGAATCCACAACCTTCTGATTTCTCTAACCATTGATCAGCTACCAGAACTCATACGGGTTAAGCAAAGGCTACGTTGCGTACTAGTTCATACGTGAGACATACGGCTACTGCTAAATCAGCAGTCTCATATCGAATATCGCTGGTATCATGAAGGCTGCGGGTTTGATTCCCGTCTGAGGCTCAGAAACATTTTCTGAGTTTGCGTTAAAGTTTGAGTAGCAAACAATTTACCATATTAAAATAACCAAGCTGCAAGTCACATTTAATATATTCTGATAAGATATGCAGACATATCGAAACTGCTGAATTAATAGTAGGTATGTCGCACGTGCGAATTAGTACGCAACGTAGCCTTCGCTCTGCAATCTGAGTTCTGGTAGCTCAATGGTTAGAGCATCTAACCGGAGATCATGAAGGTTGCGGGTTCGATTCCCGTCTGGGGCTCAGAAACATTTTCTGAGTTTGCGTTAAAAGCTTCAGTAGCAAACAATTTACTTAATCTTGAATACTCTTCTAATTACCGAAGAAGCCTCGTTGCGTATACTCACGAGCTTGAACACCCGCTGTGGCAGCGGGGTATTCAGAGGTCCAATGCCCGCTGTAGCGGGGGTATTGAGGCGAGCTCGAATACCACGGAGTGGGGAAATTCTGTGATAAATTGACTGGTCACGTGGTAGAAATCTAGCTCTCTGATTGGACAATTTACAGTTCAGGTATATAATATAACAATCCTATAGAACCACTGATCTCGAAAGAAGACTGGATCGAGCAACTATTGTTCAGAAAATGAAGCCGGAAGTCCGCCATTACTAAGGGACCAACTGAGGATCCTATGAGGTTTTTTGTTGCATTATGTGCTCTCACCATCGACAAAATAAAATAGTATTACTATAAAGAGGACCAGAAGACATTTTCAAATGACAAAACGATTCATGGCCTACCAACAGATTTACTACGATTTTGGTCTCTTAGTAATGGCCGCCATTAGCTCTAATTATCCAGTGAGAGAAGCCTAATATGAGACGTCAAATTAGGTTGAAGATTTTATGCAAAGAAACTATATTGGCCAGACACTAAACCTATTGTTCGATTTGCTTGCAAACTCGGAGCTTCTAATGATCCAGATCGTCTCGTCTATTTACATTATGCAAATATGCAAGCTTCAAAATCAGCTCATCAGATACAACAGAAAGCTCAATCCAGTCCTATTTTTGAGACTTATTCGAAAATGGCCGCCGAATTAATATGTTTCATAGGCATATAAATATACCCTTATATGAACTCGTTTTCATGTACGAAATTGAAAATTATTCTTACTTTAAAACGAGGTCGGGATATAAATCTGATATATCCTATATATAATATTTCTGATATATAATATTTGAAAACAATTGAAATTATAAATTCAAGGGATAATATATATTAGCCCCTTGAATCGATAATTACCCAATTCATGGAATTTCAAGTCAGGAATTTATTACAGTTTGCATGGAGTATAAAATGAGGGACTAATACTGAATGAATGCGCATGCGTACGTCGCTTACTCGCACAAATCTTAGGCCCAGGTCAAACGTCGAACATTTCATGAGTCGAACTCGATGCAAATGAACTTAAACAAAAGAGTTTCCTAATTTACATTGAGTTCGACTCATGAAAAGTTCGACGTTTGACCCGGGCCTTTGACTCGCACATTTCTTATCGCACATATCTTACTGAAGTAAGCCATGTAATGTTTTAAGAAACCTTACCAATCATGATATAAGTCAGTCACATACCTCGACCTCAGGATATATGTTATTTATATCCCTCGGGATATAAATAAAATATACCCTCGGTCTCAGTATATAACCTTTTCATATAAAAAAGAATATTAATAGGCCATTTTTGAATAAGGACACTATTTATAATAGTGAAGTATCGTCTAATAATGAACACTATACATCACACAATAGTGAACAGATAGGCGGGTTTAATTTGGAAGTCGACGACATGCAACGAAGCGTTAATATTTACTGAGCAAAACAGAAATAAACTATCAAAGTGTAAATCACCTTTCCTAAGACAGTAAAACCATGTTTCTTAGCAATCCTCGATGCGATTTCCTCTTCTCCGGGATCGTCCAATTCCACGGCCCAGGTGTTGGTGAAATATCCGCTTTTCTCTTGGGGTAGCCTCTTCTCGCGTAATCTTGTAACATTCTTAAAAAAACTGCCTAACTTCGACGTACCACGGTGCGACCAGCGACCGGCTGCGTCCGCTAATTTCGACAAGCCATTGCACGCTATTCCTAGAGTTATAACTAGTAAAAATATTCTAAAACAAGTATTGCTATTTCGGGACTTCGCTAAAACCATGATTTCGTTGCACTGTTTGTCGCTCGATGTCGGAGCGAGCGGAAGGATGAGCAACGGATGGCTGAATCTGCTGGTGGTTCAGGATCATGGACGGGTGACCATTAACGAAGGTCGTACCCAAGCTGAATAAGAGAGTTCAGGTTGTTCTCATAGAAAGTTAGGCAGGATTTCGAAGTTGCGGAGAGTTAGCAGCGCGAGTTATTACAAACACTGATTGACGTGCAGTGCAGTGTAGCTTTTTAATGATCTTAAATGGTTACCGTTCTATGAGGAGGCTAAATAACTAAATGTTGCTTGGTAAATTGCCTATTTATATTAAAGACATGTTAAAGCTTAATAGCGAACTGCACACACGTAGCACTAAATACAGTAATCTTAACTTAGTTTGTCCAAAATATAACAAGCAAAGCAAAGCAAAGCAAAGCAAAGCAAAGCAAAGCAAAGCAAAGCAAAGCAAAGCGAAGCAAAGCGAAATAAAGCGAAATAAAGTAAAGTAAAGTAAAGTAAAGTAAAGTAAAGTAAAGTAAAGTAAAGCAGAGTAAAGCAAAGTAAAGCAAAGCAAAGCAAAGCAAAGCAAAGCAAAGTAAGGTAAAGTATAAAGTAAAGTAAAGTAAAGTAAAGTAAAGTAAAGTAAAGCAAAGCAAAGCAAAGCAAAGCAGAGTAAAGAAAGGTAAAGTAAAGTAGAGTAAAGTAGAGTAGAGTAGAGTAGAGTAGAGTAGAGTAGAGTAGAGTAGAGCAAAGCAAAGTACAGAAAAGCAAAACAAAGCAAACCAAACTATAACTTGTTTCCAGTTCATGTACTATATAACTTGCGCCCTCCCACGCACAGCGCGTGGTCTGCGCGTGGGAAGAGCTGCCTCTGCATTCACATGTACTTTGTATTTCTGTGTATTAACAACGAAACCAGCAAACATAGTTCAATGTTATTCTTTTATTACCATATCAACACCTTACTTTCATAGTTAACATCTGGAAACATCATTCCATACCGCAATCACGTTCACTCAAATCAGTTCGCGTTTTCAAGATATTACGAGTATCGTCAGTCCTCGTCAGAGTATCGTCAGTCCTCGTCAGAGTGTCGTCATTCCTCGTCGCGATTTCCAGCTTTAGGTTTAGGACCACCGGCACGTTTAGCCATTATGATCTGAAATATAATAAGTTAGAGACCGTTCACACGATGCTGGTACGAAATGACTAGAACCTAACGAAATCGTTACGGTTAAGCCTTGCGTTCACACGATACAGGTGTGGCGGTCTGAGAATGTACCGTGCTGCGATTGTCTTAGACATGCGCACTGACCGTTTGGGCCTGTAATAAATATCTCCCGTGCTAATATTGCTCATTTACATACATCGTGCTTTTGAAGAAGATATAATATGTTGGTAGATATATAATCCAGGAAAGCTTTCTCGGATAATTTTACTCATTAGATAAACTTGTTTATTCATGTTTGTTAAGTCTACAAGTTTTCAACTTCGATGCTCACAATGTTCTACAAACAATTTTGAATTTGCATGTGGTGTTTATAAAAGTAACTTTGTTATTAATACGATAGTATATTGTTCAGGTTGAGAGTCCGCATAGTAAAGATGTTGAGTTATCAGCTATTTTTGTTTCAGACAATGATAATTTGTAGTTGATGAAGGAATTTTCGCATATACCAAGATGCAGTCTGTAAAGAGTCTGTAGTGTTAATGAATTGGCAAAAGGGTTTGAGATAACTTTGGTTGAGCGACTTGAGACAAGATTACAAATTGCACAATCTGAAAATATCATGAATCAATCGTTTTGCTTGAAAAGGTTTGCTTGAACTGGTCATTAGCATTCGATTATACAATTCGATACAATTCAAGAACAGTGACAATCTCAGACCTTTCTTGCGCGCGTGCTGAGATTACAACCACTTTTCGAACATGCGCACTAAAGAATATACAATCTCACCACGGTGACAATCTCAGACTGCCACACCGGTATGAAATGACATGAAATTGTAATGCTAACCGGAACGATTTGAAACCGCAATATGCTAACCGGAACGATATGAAACCGGAACGAAATTATTCCTTACCGGCTTCGTGTGAACACCTATAACCGTAATGATTTCATCACGGTTTTACGAAACTTTTTTCTCTGCTAAAAATACGGGGTGAAAGAAGCGCGGTGGCGGGAATTCTTTCTTTTGTGAAGACCTTTTCTGGTTGATACTTAGGGAAACTTTCTCGATCAACTTCTCCTGTACTTGGATATTGTTCGACAAAAATGTCAGTTATGTCGACATACTTTGATTTGATCGACTCCCAGTCAAAGCCATCATGTATCTGTTTCGACTTGTAGTCTCGAACTACATTAAGAAGTAATGATATTTCCTCATCGGTCCAGGCAAAGCTTGGAACCGATTCTTCGTTACTTTTTGTTTTTTTCTTCCGAGGCATAATTGTGTTTAATCGTTTATGGCAGTATCGAATATAATAGTGACTCATTGAATAGTGACTGCGATCAAAACGGTCAGCAATAATCAATCATACGTACCGGCATCGTGTGAACGCAACACCGTAACGGCATGAAATGATACCGGTACCGTGTGAACAGTTTGATACCGTGATGATTTGATGCTGGTACGATTTAACTCTTGAAACTATAAAGACTAACCATTTACAACTTTTTCATATCTCACTTCACTCTTGAGATATTAAGATTTGTTTAATATGTAAATGATCATACTTATGACATCACACTGCATAATAACTTATTGAAAACGCTTATATATCCTTGAGATTATGAAATCATTTGAAATGCAGGTGCATGTTCGTGGATGTATCCAATGACATAAAATATGCAAATCATCAAACGATTCGATGTGATAATGGTAAAGATATGCAGAATTTTTCAATAAGTCGTTATGCATTGTGATGTCATAAGTATGAACATTTACATATTAAACAAATCTTAATATCTCAAGAATGAAGCGAGATATGAAAAAGTTGCAAATGCATGGTTAGTCTTTATAACTCTTTTATTTGAAAGAACTCTTGAAACTATTTTACAACTGAATTTTTCATTGCATAGGCACTCCGCAGGCTGAAATTAAGAATTTGTTTATATAAGAACATATAAGAATATAAGAACCTATCCCAGGCAGATTGGGTAAAATATATGTTCTTGTTAGCGGGTTTTTACTGTATTTTGTAGTGATGGGTGTCTTAAATGTCTTAAATGCACGTTGTTAGGTATATTCAAGTTTACGTACCTGATCAACTCTCAAGATAGTAACAGCAGCATTGCACGCCATCTTTATCGCTTTCTCTTTCACAGGAAACATGTCGTATATCCCAGCTTCGGCTACGTCTATGATACTGGCATTACCAGCCTAAAATCAACAGTAACGGGGGGTGACAACAGGTAAAACAAAAACACACCACCACTACCCGTAACCCATCAACATCATCAACGGCAATCAGAAATTAGTCGACTTCTTCGTCTTGACATGGTAAAAAACAGAAAACACTTGTTTGCGGAATTTTAAAGCTGGGCGCGCGCCGCGTGCGTGGATCCGCCACTGCAAAATATTGTCTTTCCGTTGTTTCCCTACTAAAATGACCCTGGTCAGCTGGTGAAATGGTTAATTAGTCCAACGTTATTATAACGCACTCTCAATACGAAATGAAAACATGATGACATTTTAATAAATTAATGTCTTTGGCGTTTCTCGTTGATATTAAATGTTTTGTTTATATGTAAATGTAATCAACATTAGATTTGTTTGTCCGTGTTAAATCGAACCCTTCTATAAAAATATAATTTCTGCCGACTAAAATATAACTTCTGCCGACTGAAACTCGTATCAAGATTTTTTTTTGGGGGGGTGTCGCACACCCCCCGCGTAGCTCCGGGCCTGACGGCAATATTAAAAACATCACCATCGACACCAACACCATTTAATCTTTCCTGTCTGGCGCAGTCAAAATCGGTCGTATAAGACTGACGAAGTCGTGAATCGAAAAACACGGCACACGGTAACGCAAAATTAAAAATTGAAACTCGACAAGCGCCAGGCGCATGAGATCCACTCACACGCCAAGTTTAATTTGATTTCATAAAACAACTCTGCGATTGGTGGCATTTTGAATTTTCATGATGCTACGCTGGCGTGCGAGATGGTCTTTTCTAGAAAAATGGAAGTTTTTCAACCTGATTTATGATAATTAATGCTAATTTATATTAACATAATGTGTCTTGTTCGGGAAATTTAAAAGCATTGGTAACAGCCGGTTTATTGGGCTTTCAGAAAAGGTAGGGATATCAATAGAACAAAGAGGTGGTTCAATTTTGGATGTTTTTCAGCTGGACAGGAAAGAGTTAAAGTGCCTATCTCACGTTTGGGTATTTTACATATCCGTAATATTTGGGTCTTCTTGAGCAAAATCATAAGATATATTGTCAGCCGAAAATTTCATCTTCATGGAGTTTTTCGCTGTCAAAGTTACCGGATGTGATGTCACAAGAGGAATTCCAAACCAGTTTTCTTTTGTTACTTGCCACAAAAATGCCTCTTGTAACATCACATCCGATAACTTTAACAGTAAAAAATTCCATGAAGATGCAATTTTCGGCCGAAAAGATATATTATGATTTTGCTCAGGAAGACCCAAATATTACGAATATGTGAAATCGCCAAACGTGAGATAAGTACTTTGACAACAACATAATTAACAACAACATAACTAGAAATACGAATCCGCAATAATCCCCTCGCTCGCCTTTTCTACCACTACCAACCCCCCCCCCCCACCCCTAGAGTTTCTTTTCCCCATCCATGATCCCCAGTGCCCCAGACCGCGTATTTGTATTTGTATAGTCTCTGTCGATACGATTTTGAACGTTATCTCGGCCACTATTTACTCGATTTCAATTCTGAAAACAGATTTGGAATTACCGAGTCTAAATACGAAACACACGTACCTATTATATTACGAGAACGTGCATACCCTTCGTAAAAACGGTTTATGTACTTAGAAATTAGTCGGCTATCAGCCAGCCGACCCCGCTTCGTCGTATACTTTGAACGTTATCTCGATCAATATTTAACCGTTTTCAATTGTGAAAACAGATTTGGAATTAGCGAGTCCAAATACATAACACACGTACCTATTATATTACGCAAACGTGTATACTCTTCGTAAAAACCTCTTTATGTAGTTTGTCACATCACAAATCTCCAATGGCGGCTAGCGTTTCTGCCAAAATATTGTCCGATTCAAACGGATCACCCAAAACGACTTCTTACTTCCTTATAAGGAGATGGTCATACAATGCTCCGATTAAATATATATATATATATATATATATATATATATATATATTATGAGGATTATGAACTCGGGTGGTGAGAATAATGATGATGTAAATGGCTACTCCGAGTGACGAACCATACCGGACAAGCAGAGAAAACTCTACTTGACCCGGCTGGGATTCGAACCCGCGACCTTCGGTTTCGACCACCATCATTCGGTTTCGACTACCATCATTCGATCACCTGCTCCCAACTTGACCTGTAGCTCAGTCGGTAGAGCGTCGGACTAGACTAAACAGAAGGTCGCGGGTTCGAATCCCAGCCGAGTCAAGTAGAGTTTTCTCTACTTGTCCAGTATGGTTCGTCACTCGGAGTAGCCATGTACATCATTATTATAGATTATCGAGACTAGCGAGATTATCACCCTGGCTTGCGAGGGGATTAACAACACCACCACCAACACCAACAACACCAATACTAAAGGTCCAAAACGACAACAATTGAAACAACACAAGTTGGTCACAGGTTTCGTGATCTACATATCACACTCACCTCAATATCAAAACCAGTGTTCTTCTTGCCATCGTTATGTGAAGCGTATAACTTCGATATCACTTCATTTCCTGAAACTCCAGAGGTTTCTGCCAGAACTTTAGGAAATGTTTCCAAGGCTTCAGCAAACTTCTTGATGGCGTATTGCTCAAGGCCAGAAAACGTCTGTGCGAGCGAGAAAGACAAGAAAGAATTACCAACCACCTGCCGTCACTCGAAATACCTCATCCAGTAGTCACGACTCGAGTCTCAAGTATCTATTTCAACTTTTTTCATGATGGTGCAGAGACAGAAAAGTTAAAGTATTTCTCGGATAAAAGAATAGAGACATTTTTTACAAGGCACTCTATGGTCACATACACTTGAACATATACAACTATGTTAGTTTTATTAATCACGACCGTACACGACTTACTTTAAATCCTAGTCTTATACTTAAAGTTCCGTTATGTAAAACAAGTACATTCAAGGGCTCATACTTCAACCAGACTGTTCATTTTATGGAACTCAGTGTGCAAAACAGCTTCACCTACTAGCTTCCTGACATTATCTAGTTTTAAGAACTTTCTTGGTCGCACTTATTCGTCCTTACTTATTTCAGTTTTTGATGTATACATGTCATGTACTTGGTCTCTTGTTCGTGACTGCCTTGTCACAGATATTAATTAGTTTTCTTATGTCATTGTTTTTTATGTATATTTGTAGATAATGGGGGGACATTTCAAGTTTGGGTTATATAAGTATATGTAATATAATTATATATAATATAATATAAATTATATTATTATAATATAATATAATTAAGTATATATGTATACATCATACAAGTGTATGTAGTTTTATTTAATTTTCCCAATAAATATGTGCAGTTGATCGTCCAGGTTGTTGTAGTCTTGAGAAAGACTGTTGTTGGTGACTGACGTTTCGATGGCCTCAGCGGCAGTCATCTTCAGAGTCAAGTAAAGCGTGTTTGTCAGGGTTTGCCTATATATATACGTCTGGTTCATTACGTCATCGTTTTTTTGTGTAGTCATAATTAGTGTGAGTGGGTGTCGCGTCATGCGTTAAACGTGGGCCAATATTGTTTGTAAGCGTGGGCCAATATTGTTTGTCATGCGTTACAGTGCCCCTAACCTCATTTTTTATTGTTTTATTTGGAAGAACTTTTAAAATGATAAAGTAACTACTTTTGAAGATTTTCGTTTCTTCGCTTTCTTTTTGAGATATATCAGTTTGTTTGATATGCAAATGTCCGGAATTTACGTCACACACGCATAATGAGTTATCAGAGAATGTTATATATCTTTGCGTTCATCAAATAAAAACACTAAAGTGTGAATAACACGTGTGCGTGTTTCTCCCACAACACCAAACTTCTCGATTTTAAAGGATTTCGTTCGAGAATGAAGAGATACACACATTTCTCCAATAAGTCATTATGCATGTGTGACGTAAATTCCGGACATTTGCATATGAAACAAACTGATATATCTCAAAAAGAAAGCGAAGAAACGAAAATCTTCAAAAGAAGTTACTTTATCAGTTTAAAAGTTCTTCCAAATAAGACAATAAAAAAATTTGAGGTTAGGGGCACTTTAAGCGTGGGTATATTGTATGTCGGTAGGTCTATTGTTCGTTGGTGCGTGCGAAGAAGTTTTTTGTATGGTGTCGGTAATTGTTGTGATCTGTTAAGTGGTTTATGTTCCAAGTTGGTATACCAACTTTCTAATGTAAGTCGCTGTTTGTAGTTTGTGTTAAAGGCGATACATTCAGCAAATAAAGTTATTAAAAAAACAAAAAAAACAAAAAAAAACAAAAAAAAACAAGATGCCTTATTTTTATCAAATGGTCTTAACGTTATTACCACAACTAGTAATTATGTGGAATTTCATCTCAAAATTCGTCGAGAAAGAAATTGTACTTTACGTGTAAAACAATTTTGGACGTACTAAAGTTCAACTATACCTTTTGAGGTTATTCTATTTTTCGTTAGAATTTGAAAAGCTCAATTCAAAACCGAAGAAATAATTCAAATTGGTTACTCGGTTCCGCTTTTATGATCTGTTAAAGATCGAGTTTTCAGCCCTTTTGCTAAACTTATTTGAACAACGACCGCGTCGAAAGAAAGCCTGGTACTACCGGTATGTGATGTCATAATGATGTCATACGGCGAGAAAATACTGTATATTTTGGTTTTATTTTAGTAAAGTTTGGAATACTGTTTACTCTTGGGTGAGTGATAAGTGACAAACCAAATATCAAGCACTGGAAGTCTGGAATATAATTTTGTTCAATAAACCTATTACCAGTATGACGTCATACCGGTAATAGTGCCATTCCTCTCAAAACGCGGTCGTGCATCAAGAGATCCGAAGAAATACTCCTCAATAAATCCTACGCTATATCATGAAATTCATTTTTTTTCTTCACTTTTACAAAGTTAGATGATATCTCTTTCGGAGGAAAATAGAACCTCAAAAGCTTTTAGATGAAAAACGTTAAAGAAAAGCTGTTCCAGCACATATTATTTGGATTTATGAATGAAGATATTTTCTTTTTTATTTTCGTTCAAATCAACACAAAAAATGTTCCCGCCAAAATGTACCGAACGCTTCTTACCTCAGCGTATGTGGCCAACTGCATGGCCAGTTCAACCTCAGTGGCACCAGCCCCTGGTAAACAACGGCCATCTCTACTAAGTTGTTTATAACTGTTCACGCCATCGTCTATTGCGCGCTCGATATCGTCCATAATGCTGTCTGTAGAGCCACGAACTACCACTGTAGATATGGCACTTTCTTCACGTTCTGAAAATTGATTAATATAAACCACAATACTTACTCGAAATGGCTGCCATTTCTATTGGATTTGTTTTGAATCGTTGATAATAATATGATTACATATAATAAACATATAGTATACAAGAAATAATTTCCCAACGCCTTCTACCTTGTTTGAACACTATCACAGATGTATCACCAATCTCAGCCACCTGCACCATATTACAGTGACCAATTTCTTCCACACTTGGTTTTGCCTGGAGAAAGAACAAACCCGATGCTAGCGAGATAACGTACGGTAAGTTACTGGTATATGTACGTATAATTAATATACAATTAATGGATGAGGCTGAGCATGATATCAAGAATTATCCAGACGGAGGTCAATGTTATCTGCCGAAGCCGAAAGCTGAGGTGGATAACATTGACAGAGGTCTGGATAATTCTTGATGTCATGCGTAAGCCCAATCCAATAATTGTTTTATTATACATACTTATAAAGTGCCCCTAACCTCAAAATTTGTTATTGTTTTATTTGGAAGAACTTTTAAAATGATAAAGTAACTTCTTTTGAAGATTTTCGTTTCTTCGCTTTCTTTTTGAGATATATCAGTTTGTTTGATATGCAAATGTCCGGAATTTACGTCACACATGTGTATCTCTTTCATTCTCGAACGAAATCCTATAAAATCGAGAAGTTTGATGTTGAGAGGAACACGCACACGTGTTATTCACACTTTAGTGTTTTTATTTGATGAACGCAAAGATATATAACATTCTCTGATAACTCATTATGCATGTGTGACGTAATTCCGGACATTTGCATATCAAACAAACTGATATATCTCAAAAAGAAAGCGAAGAAACGAAAATCTTCAAAAGAAGTTACTTTATCATTTTAAAAATTTTTTCCAAACAAGACAATAAAAATTTTTGAGGTTAGGGGCACTTTAAGGTTCGGACAGACGAGGCGACAAATCGCAGGGACGTATATCGCGGAGACAAATCCCGTCGTATGCACCATGCGAAATCTCCATATGGACTTATAGTACGTATTCCATATAAGGTCATATCGGACGGGACTGGGAAGAGCAAATACATTGCCCTATGGTCGTGGCTAGATGGTACACTCGCAGTTGAGGTGACCGTGAGGTACTAGGTCTGAGTTTGCCTGCCCTAACGAGCAAATACATTGCCCTCGTACCAGCCCACTGAATGTGGGATTGTTAACACGTTACGATATGTTCGATTATCCGCTCTTTTAAGAAAACTACGTTCGCTAGCCGGATAAGCTGTACGCATATTGTAAACAGGTAATTTATCTTTGTTTTAATATATATTGTAGCTTTGGGAGTTGATTATTTCTCAAGAAAACGTTCGTCGAAGACAGCCGAAAGTTCGTGTTTTTGTTTACAAGATGGTATCCGTAATACGAAAATTATATTTTTGAGCATGTTCGATTATCCGCTTTTAAAGAGAACTAAGTTAGCTACCAGGATAAGCTGTACGTATGTTGTAAATAGATCATTTAATTTTCCTTTAATATATTCTATAGCTTTTTTTTTTGGGGGGGGGGGTAAGGACCTTTGTTGTTTTGGGGTCGGTTACAATCCAATTAACTAGGAGGCTGGTACGAGGGCAATGTATTTGCTCGTCAGGGCAACGCCGGTATTTGCTCTTCCCAGTCCCGTCCGATATGACCTTATATGGAGTGCGTACTATAACAGGGTGTTAGCTAGCCCATATAGCGTCCGTTTGACGGACTCTTCCCAATTGAAGTAGCTAAGGGGCTTTCCCAACTGGTCTACTGGAAGATTTTCATTTTTTCTGAGAGAAAGTGTATTGCGTTTGATTTAATACTATTATATCATTCAAAGAACGTATTATTTACAGAATACTTTTTCCCCATTAACTATTTTCTCAAAATGTATCGAGACTTTTAATTCATATTCGGTGTGTATTCACTTAAATGAAATGTACAAAACAAAGTGTAATCGATGTGCATTCCGTGTTCATTCACCGGAAATGAAATGTACAAAACGAAGCTACGGTACGCGTTGTTTACATCTAAGGAGAACACGTCATCAACTTACTGCGCTTCCCGGTTGAGCTTGGAACGACTAACGTTTTGTCGATAAGTTTTGTCGTTTGAAATCAATAGTTGTGACGTAAGCTTATAATGTGTCAAGACGCTGTCAAGGCGTTGTTATGAAGTGTTCGAATTGTTGTTTTGATTGGAAATTGGTTTGGTTGATCGACTTTTTTGGCTTTGAAGTAATTCTTGATGTGATATGCTTGGATTTGAACGAACTAAAGTCTCCATGAGTTTTATATCGTCTTTTCAAACAAATTCGTTTACAGTTTTTATTATATAGCCAATAATTAGATTTCTCAAATTGATTTGCGTGGCTCTACCTAGTTACGTAAGTTATCCCTTTCTAATGCTTATTCTCGCCATACGCCGGTAAATGTTGTCGTCTCGACCGGCTCTTAACGGTATTTTAGCATGTAGTCTAGAAAAGAAAATGTATCGATGAGATCATGTCTTCTAGTCACAATTCTAAATACTACTGCAAATCGTTGAAAACAAATTCTGTTAAGTCAAAGCCTTTGAGTCAGTTTTTTGAGGCAAAGAAATCTTGTGCGACCGGTGATGAGAAAGAATTATGCACTCTCGAAAACCAAAATATCGCTGGGAGTGATGTAAGTACCGTTTCTGTAAATATCGTGTTATAATTTAACGTGTCGGAGCGATACTGTACCGTAAATGTAAATAAATAATAAACTGTTGTGGCTTTTGAAGTAGGTTTATACTGTAGAATTCGTTTCGTTTATATGCATTGTTCAGTTGAGACTCAAGTTTTTACGATCTTCCAGCGTTCTTAAGTTTTTGCAATAAAATTTAGTATTACAGATTTGTCACGTCTTTACAGGAAAGTCTTGCTTCATTTCTTTTAATTCAATCGTTGTTTTGTTCGCAAAGGTAACGCTGATTGCCACTCACGAAGTTCAAGGATCGAGAAAGAACGCTGCCCCTGAAAACAGCGAAGGGAGCAGGGCAGGCGAGGATGAAGGCAGCACTGCGAAAAAGCAGAAGATGCAATTTACTGAGATCAGAAAGTCAAAAGAAAAGTATGAAGATGCTTTTCCAGACTTCTACTTTAGCAATATTGAGCATGGTTGGTATTGCAAAGTATGTTCCTCGTTCGCTCAAAGCATTGCCGGTCCCACATCCTTTGTTAACAAAGTGGGCGACTTTGGCGATCACCCAAACCGAACTGTATCACGTCACTTGTCATCCACAAGACATCAAAACGCTTCTAAGAACAAATTAGCCTATGAAGAGCTCAGTAAACGGCATGAGAATGTTTGGAAAATGATGCGAAACGCAAGTTTAGCATCCGAAGTACAGAAAACACAGACAAACCGATTTATTCTCAAGAGTTTTTTTCGTATCACTTGGGTCTTGATAAGTAAAAACTGGGCGCACACTCACAATTTTAAAACTCTTGTAGAGTTGGTCAGCGCATGTGGGGGGAAAGAGTTACAAGCCCATCTGTTAACTTCTCCGAATAATGCAACTTTTATGTCACCCGACTTTCTTCAAAAGTATATCCAAATCATGGATGAACAGCTGAAACTACCCCTCCTAGCATCATTAAAGTGTGGGCCTTTCACCTTTTTCAGTGACGAAACACAGGACATAACGTCCACTGAGCAGTTGGCGATTTACGCGACGTTCGAACACGCAGGAAAAATAAGAGAGCATTTCATAGGTATCCTTCCAGTTAGCAAACTGGTTGGAACAACGCTTTCAGCCCAAAATATCATGAAGGTCCTGGTAGAATTTTTTGAAAACATCGAAGTACCGATTTCGAGCTGTCGTTTTTCCTGTATGGATACAACAAATGTCAACTCTGGAAACCAAGGCGGATTAAAACGACTACTTAAGCATGCTGTGCCTTTGTCAGTTTGGATTGGGTGTGGGAATCACAAGCTTGCCCTATGCTTTAAACATCTTCTTGGGGAATATCCAAATGTTAGCGATGCAGATGCGACATTATTGGCAATTTGGAAGTTCTTCCATTATCGTCCTCTCGCCCTTAATTTTCTTCAAGACGTTGCGGCCGTTTATCTTGAGCATGCCGTAACACCAGTCTGCCCGAGCGTAACAAGATGGACAGCCCATGAAAGAGCATGTACGGCTGTTTACAATGGGTACCAACAGTTACTTGGCGCTCTTTCAGTCTGTTTAAACGAGAGGCGCGAACCAGAAGCTATGGGTCTATTCGCTGCTCTTGTTGATGACGAATTTCTTGCAACTTTACTGCTTCTGCGAGATGTCTTTGCTGCGATTGCTCCGTTGAATTTGGCACTTCAAAAAAGTCACGAATCCTTGTGCTTGTCAGATGTAAAAACATACGTCGAACAGTCGCAAAATTCCCTCCAGAAGTTATTAGAAGATAAGCGTCCCTGGTTTGTCAAAAGTAAATTTGACGAACTGAAACGAAAAGCGTCAGAACAAACCGGTTCTTTGCCTCCCTCGGCGAACCTTCGTAAATCGGGCACTTTTAAATGGGACGATTTCGAAAAGAACGTGTACAGCAAGTTTGTGCATTCGTTCAAAGCGGAGATCGATGGCGCGTTTGATCAATTACAGTTTTGGCTGAAGTTCATCGTATTTGACCCCAGGAAGCTTCCAGAAACGAGGGAGGATCTGGATGACTATGGAAGATCCGAGATAGATGACCTAACATCGTTTTATGGCCAAGACAAGACAGATGTCTACAAAGGAAAGAGCTCCTATCAAAAAGCGGACATCAATAAAGAAGCTACCATCAACGAGTGGGCGGGATTCAAGTCAATCATTTTTGAAAAACGTAAAGCTTACCGCGAGAAAATTGATCGGAGAATGCCGACGGCGAAAAGTCAGGACGAAATTAAAGAGCTTCGAAAACTTCGCTTAAGCTACACTCCCTCTGCTTTTTGGGAGGATTGTATTCACGACACAGTTCTAGAAGAACTATATCCTAGTTGCTTAAAATTGCTCTATCTTTTGATGATATTTCCTATCAGTGCTGCTTGTGTTGAACGCTTATTCTCCAAGATGAAACTAGTGAAGACAAGGTTACGAAATCAGTTGAAACAAAGCACACTTGAATCTCTCATTCGCATTGCAACCGAGTCACCACAGAACGGCTTTTCCGACGAAGAGTATGAACATTTTGTTGACGAGTTAAAGAAGAGAAATCCGAAAATGAAAATAGCATTGTAACATTACAATGAACTGTCAAGATATGAACATATTAGCATTTGCAATTTATTAGGCTATACTTTTATGACATACAATTTTCCTGACATAAATTTTTGTTGAGTTTATGACATATTATTCCCTGTTCTGTTCTGTTTTCTACTGAATGCTTTTAGTGCATGGTCACATATTTGCATCATGTAACTTACTGATAAATGAAACTGTCAGACATGATCGATAAAATAATAAAGAACTACATGTAAATAGTGTTACTGGTGTTACGATTAAATATCTTATATTGATAACTATATGGTATTAAATTTCCGGTTTTTGTCGCCAAACAGATTTTGTATATTTGAACTTAAAACTTGAGAGTTAGACAGTTTAATTCCTCTCACCATGGTTACCACAAAATGATATAAAGTAGCGTATTTAAAGGACTTTGATCGGTCAAAAAAACTTTCCCAATCGTTACGTAACGGACAAAACTTTTCGTTTCTGGCTAACACCCTGTATAAGTACCTATCGAAAACTCGTCGCAAGGACAATATTTTAATAAACCACTGCGACAAGATTAAAATAAACCAACCGAACGTTATTTTATTTTCCTTCTCTGATATGTCCCGCGATTTGTCGCCTCGCGTGTCCCAACCGTTAAACTCAGAAGGTATCCTGGGGTTCAAGAAGTTCATTGCACAAAGAGTGAGATGAATTCCTTTACTTAACAATTAGATTATGAGCAAATAATGTAATTGTTTCGTAGAAATTAACGAACTTCTGTTCGATAAGTTCTGAAAAATTATTCTGAGTCCGTACAGGAATCGAACCTGTACATGTAACCTTCGATTGCCGGTGAGACACTCTAACCATTGAGCTAACGAGACTCAGATGGAGAGCGAAGGTTACAATGATACACTGGTTCAATTGATATATGTACTGCCTATGCGGCAGTCACTATACAGGGTGTATAAAAAAAAGCGCAACCTTTTTGAATTTCCCAAGAAATCCACTGTGTTCTTAAACACAAAAGATTTTCGCCCCTGGGAATGGGTCCTACTAAATACTGCCCGGAGCGCCCGGGAGCGCCCGAGAGTGCCCGGGAGCACGTGAGAGCGCCAGGGAGTATACAAGATAGTATAAATCAGTGTACGATCCTTTCTGAGCTTCTTTGAGTCGTTTATATTGACGAAAAATAATATTAAAAGTGATTTTCAACCACCTTAGCAACAAACAGTGCAGCACGGCCGCCCACACAGGAAGCTATGCGAAACATGAGATTTTAACTTTAATTATGAATGTAATTATATAAATATTGTCATTCACCGTATATAAGCTATTCTGCGTCTCAAACACAAGATGGCGGCAGGAAAACTGCTATCAGCCATATACAACAAGAGCGAATGGTATGATTGTTAAATATTTGCTTAAGTTTTTTTCATTTTTTTGACAAAAACAGTTGAAAAGAATCGAAATTTTATGAGTCATCCAGCCATTGTGTCGTTTTGTTTACGCGGATTCGCTGAGACGCAGAATAGCTTATATACGGTGAATGACAATATTTATATAATTACATTCATAATTAAAGTTAAAATCTCATGTTTCGCATAGCTTCCTGTGTGGGCGGCCGTGCTGCACTGTTTGTTGCTAAGGTGGTTGAAAATCACTTTTAATATTATTTTTCGTCAATATAAACGACTCAAAGAAGCTCAGAAAGGATCGTACACTGATTTATACTATCTTGTATACTCCCGGGCGCTCTCACGTGCTCTCGGGCACTCTCGGGCGCTCCCGGCAGTATTTAGTAGGACCGCTGGGAATTTAAAATAGCTTGTAATCGTATTCCAGGGGCATAACTGTTTAATTACTACAAACTCGAGCACGTAAAGCAGAATTGAATCGAAATTTATGCATTTATTGAATGGAAAGTTGTTTAGTTTACAAGTATCAACAACAGTTAAATTCCCAGAGGCCTAAAATATTTTGTGCTAATAAAAACAAAGTGGATTTCTTGGGAAATTCCGAGGTTGCGCTTTTTTTATACACCCTGTATATCGATAATGCTTGGATGCGTTGATATACACAATGTTGTAGTGAATGTGGGAGAGCTCGGAGTAGACAGACGATATGTGGACGATCGTCAAGCTCATATCTCAGAAAAATGATTCTGAGTCCCGTACAGGAATCGAACCTGTAACTTTCTGATTGCCAGTGAAACGCTCTAACCATTGAGCTAATGAGACTACATTACAGGTTCGATTCCTGTACGGGACTCACTTACGTCAATCGACGCGAACTTATGTTCGTTATTTCGAAAAATTTCTCTTACCATCTTCGGGAGAGCAATTGCTCCAACTGCTTTACATAGTCGACGTAATTCCCATTTAGAAATTAACCTTGAAGAAAAATGTCGTAATTGATGTCATTTTTTTTAAATACTCTCAACAAGCCAATTATTTTGAAGGTGCAAGAAAAACACAATCTGAACACAAAACCTTGGCCTTACGGCCTCACCTTACAACCATAATGTTATATTTATTGCAGAAGTGCAAAGCCATATCACCCACTTTCCCACCAGTCACGACCAGGTTACAACCAGCATCTACGAAACTCTTTATTTGCTAATAAAAGACAGATTTAAAGAGAACAAATAATGTAATAACGCAACCAGGTGATAAATCAGACATAGGCTTTAAAGTGTGTATGACACGAAAATTACGTTTATCTTATTTGAAAGAACTCTTCAAATAACGAAGAATATCAATTTACAGCTTTTCCATATTTAACTTAGTTCTTGAGATATTTAGCTATGTGATATTCAAATGAATGACCTATGACGTCACATTGTTTGCACAACATTTTAACATTTTGGAAAATCGTGTATATTTTTAAGATTATTGAACGAAATCACTTGAAACTTTGAATGTGCATACAGACCACTAAACTGGAGAAAATCGTTCTAATTTTATGGTCGCCATGGTAAATGATTAGATTCCAGTCCTCGTGATTTCCAAAACAAAATTATTTGTTTTCTCTTTGCTGGGAAACATTTTCGAATTGGTACTGGTTGAGTAGATTTGTACTAACTTAACTAATTTGAAACGGAAGTTTGACGTTGGTGCAAAGCCTACTATGTCAGAAAACGAAGATTTTCTTCAAAGAGACGTAGAGGTCTGGGAATTATATTATTACTATTGTAACATGAAAACTTAAACGATATTATTTCGTTTAGTGGTCTGTATCGACATGCAAAGTTTCAAGTGATTTCATTCAATACTCTCAAAGATATACACGATTTTCCAAAATGTTAAAATGTTGTGCAAACAATGTGACGTCATAGGTCATCTCATTTGAATATCACATAAGTCTAAATATCTCAAGAACTGAGTGAAATATGGAAAAGCTGTAAATTGATATTCTTCGTTATTTGAAGAGTTCTTTCAAATAAGATAAACTTAATTTTCGTGTCATATACACTTTAAAAAGGCATAGAAAGTGAGCGAAAACATGTATTCGACGCTTTAAAGGCAAATAACTATCCTAAGTAATGATTTTCTAAAAAACTGTTTAAAACCAGCAGTTACTCCAGCACGTACAAACTCTGAGAACGAAAGTTCGGTGATGGGTTTTGTGGTTGTTCCGTATATTCAAGGGATTCCGGAACCAACGTACAAGTTGCTCAAAAACCTTTCTTGACGTTGGGTCATTTTTTCGAAACCTAAGGATCGTATTGCGGAGGAACAGAGGAAAGACGCTATTTTTTCCTTTCCGTGCAATGACTGTGATCACGAGTACATCGGTCAGACTAAACGTCCGTTTCGTACGCGTTTAAAAGAACACCAAAAATCTGTTTTCTTTTCAATAAAGGAAAATTCTGCTTTGTCGGAGCACGCATGCGTAACCTGCCATGAGATTGCGTGGGAAAATTCCAAAATTATTACCACTAATCCGCGGTACCATCAGAGACGTTGTCTGGAGGCTTGGCATATCAACAGCACCCACGCCCCATTGAATAGCGATGACGGTGGTTTATTATAGCCCGGCGGTTTGGCCCGAAATTTTGCCTCAATTGTGCGTTTTGTGATACAAGCATGAAATTTGGCAAGTAGATAGAGTTACTAGTGCTGATGATATTCTGATATAGAGGCAACGCATATTTCTTCCTGTTGCCACAAAATCGAGTATTTCTTCCAATTTACCTATTAAAGTACTATTTTTATAAAATCACCCATATCATTAGAAAGTTCGCCAAAAACTATATGAAGGACATTCAAGCGGGTAGCACGATTTTCTAAGCCTATTTTGAGTTATTAACTCTCAAAAATGTGGAAAATGCCGTGCAATGCTACAAAATGCTTTTTTTAGTGGGTTTAGCCTTATGTAACTCAAAACGAGCTTCGAATATCGTACAACCCGTTTGCCTATTTGGGGTTTGGGGATTTTACATATTTGTGATCTTTGGAATCTCTTGAGAAAATTGCAAAATATCTTGTCGTGCGAAAATTTCATCTTCATACCTTTTACCCCTGCTAAAGTGATTTACTATTCACAGGAAATGACGTCAAAGCAGGGACAAGCAAAAACGTTGCACATTGATTCAGCAGTGAGATACAAAGTTTTGAAATTGAGCGAATTTTGTCTAAACAGGTGTGTTTAAAGTTCAGAGCCAAACTTTCTTTGTATTTCACTGTTGAATTAGTGTGCAATGACTTCGCGTGTCCCTGCTTTGACGTCATTTCCTGTGAATAGTAATCAACTTTAGCAGGGAAAAAGGCATGAAGATGAAATTTTCGAACGACAAGATATGTTACATTTCTTCTTGGTGGAACCCAAAGATTACCAATATGTAAAATGTCCACAGTTTTAATCATAAAAACTTGAATTACAGACTGAAATCATTGTTCTGAAATCATTCAAACACTGCTGCAGAATCATATAGCTCAATATGTCATATACAGTACCGCCTTACACTATTTAGTAGGTCTTCTGCTCCAGGACTGAATGCCTTTAGTTCAGCAGCACTTTTAATAAGCACAGTTCCCTATGGAATGAATGAAAATACGAGACTGATATAAGTAAGAGTTCTGAGCTGTCAACAATTAGGACTAAACCTACAACCAGAAAATTAATGACAATTACAAGTATGTACTGTGCTGTGCTGTGCTGTGCTGTGCTGTACTGTATTGTATTATACTGCACTGTACTGTACTGTATTATACTGTACTGTACTATACTGTACTGTACTGTACTATACTGTACTTACTGTATTATACTATACTGTACTGTACTGTACTATACTGCACTATACTGTACTGTACTGTACTATACTGTACTGTACTTACTGTATTATACTATACTATACTGTACTGTATTATACTATACTGTACTGTACTTACTGTATTATACTATACTGTACTGTACTGTACTGTACTATACTGTACTGTATTATACTATACTGTACTGTATTATACTGTACTGTATTGTACTGTATTATACTGTACTGTACTATATATTATACTATACTGTACTGTATTATACTATACTATACTGTACTGTACTGTATTATACTGTACTATATTATAGTATACTGTACTGTACTTACTGTATTATACTTACTGTATTATACTATACTGTATTGTACTGTACTGTATTATACTATACTATACTGTAAAAAAGTAGAGTGCTGCGTAGACAGTGTTTTGAATATATAGCAAAGTGAAAAGGTGGTAATCTGCCAAGAATTATCTCATCACTAAATTCTTGGCAGTTTACCACCTTTTCACTTTGCTATACTATACTGTACTTTATTATACTATACTATACTGTATTGTATTATACTATACTGTACTGTACTGTACTGTATTATACTGTACTGTACTATACTGTGCTGTATTATACTGTACTGTACTGTATTATATTATACTGTACTGTACTGCACTGTACTGTACTGCACTGTACTATACTGTACTGTACTGTATTATACTGTACTGTATTATACTATACTGTCCTGTACTATATTACACTGTACTGTACTGTATTATACTATACTGTACTGTATTATACTGTACTGTATTATACTGTACTGTACTGTATTATACTATACTGTACTGTATTGTACTGTACTATACTATACTGTACTATATTATACTGTACTGTATTATACTGTACTGTATTATACTGTACTGTACTGTATTGTACTGTACACTGTACTGTACCATAATGTACCATACTGTCCTGTATGTTCAAACACAAGCAAGAATACAACCTTGGTCTCTGTTGCCATAGAATCCAGAGGACAAGAGAAAACAGCTATCTTCGCATCTTTCACTTTAGTAATATTTCCTTCGACTTCTCGTTTGAACACCATGCCTTGAATCACTTCAGAACTATGAATTCCTGACCCCTTAATTTAAGAAATAAGATAGACATCTATTTTAAATAAAACGTCAATGCGTACAGTATGCATGTCCAATCAATAATACTTTATATGAAGGAGATATACGACTATTTTTATACACAGCTCAACTGGCAAGAATAATATTTCACTTCAACAATATTTGTAATTATATTACAGTATTATACTATACACACTCAGAATTCAAATTATATATTAAATTACATACTGTTTTAAGGGGTCTCAAATTTACAAGGGGCCCTGATCAATGCCCTAAAGGAAACCCTGCTTACCAGTATTTTAACCACTCGGACGTTGTCGACATTAAACAAACCAGATTCTGGGAGGATTGGAACTATAAAAAAAACACACACATACTTTGTCTGCGTACAGACGCTCGCGAGCGCAAAAAGGCACGTAGGCTAACACATACTGGAATCACATAAAAAACTCCAAGAAATAATCAAGCAAAAAAACAAATAATCGTACCACAAGCCTTTGTCAATAGCTCTGACAAAAATTCCTCATTTCCATACTAGAAGAGAAAAGTACAATTAACAGACCTCTCAACTTTGAAATTTGTGATGGAGTGAGATTTGGGACAACACCCACCTAGGGGGTCGATAGGCATATATGGCCCCCCGGAAATTTTTTGAATCTCAAATGTCTGAAATGCCGTTTTCCTACATTTTGAGAAGTCTAAAGCATCTAACCCATTTATTACCCAAATATCGAATTACAAAAGTCTAATTGTCTTAGACAGCTGCATCAATTTCGGTATTATTTCTGAATCCACAGTCACATAATAATAATAACACCGGTTAAGACCCTGACCACCTAGCAACAGCTCCATAAGAAATGGCCGACAAGAAACAAGTTGCTGATGTGAATGATTTTGGCATCTGTCTTCTCTGGAACTGGACTGCATCGTAATTTGTTTTAAAAAAATAACATAAAACTGCCCAGTAGTTGATTGTACGATATTATTTTTCTAAAATTTAACACAAACTGCCCAGTACGAGAGATTTACAGACATGCAGCTGCGTGAGAGTGAAACCGAATGCGTGAGAGTTGAGAGGTCTGAATTAAAAATGGCTAGCGTTGATAAAGATGGTCTTAAGCAGTGGCGTAGCTAGAGGGGGGGCAGGGACTAGAGGTGTGTAAACTCCGGTTTTTCAGCTCCGGCTCTGGCCGCTTCACAGCTCTGATATCCGGCTCTGGGCTTGCTGGGGATAAAGTCCCAGGGTCTTCTCCCGGTGAAAGCCGTAAAACTGTCAAGCAACTCAACTCAAGCAAATGCAATGCTACAACTAGGAATGCCAGGAATGATGAAAACTTTGTAGAACCGAATAAGTTATGCTACTACAAATTACAAATAATGAAACACAAGTGTAAATTGCCAAGGGTTTTTGAAACTTCTTATAATTAAATTTAATGAACGCTAAGCGACCGATGTTGCCTGGAAGAAGTACACAACGCTTCTTTGAGACGATGTTCCTCGTCAACGAAAATATCGCTAAGAAGTGACAGAGCACGGTGGAGAAGAAAGATATGAGAGAGCTAGACGTGCGTCAAAGCAGGCCATTCGTTTTTGTGGCGATACCAATAAACCAATAACTTTGCCGTCTCACGTTAATTTGGCTATTTGCGGTAGCTGAAATGGTTTGACTCAACAGACAAGACTTTGCACATTCTGCAAATTCAGTGTTGCCATTATTTGTGAACAAAGCTTCGTCGAAATTGTTATATTTTTAATCATTAAATGCATCTCAATAAATCAAGAACTTGTTTCATCAATTTCTATTAGAGAACTTCAAAAACCATTTTTAAATTCCAAAACCAGATGAATATTTCAATGACTTGCGTGGGCAAATTGTATCTCTCTAGTACTCTACAGTCATATGTATACATGCACAATAGATATAATTCTACATGATTGTAGAATTTAACCATGCCCATTGTTTACCACGCCCATTTCTCAGAAAATTTGGATGTCTGCCCCCCCACTAAAAAATCCTAGCTACACCACTGGTCTTAGGACTGCTGTTCTTTGCAATCATTCTCAAAAAAAATCTCATGATCATACCTGCTTGCTGGCCACAGATGCTTGAATAGCTCTGATGACCTCTTTAGAATCTCGGATATTTTGTATGGTGTAACAAGTCAAGTCTTGGGAAGAAAAACAAAATGTGATTTTACAAAATAAATAATTAAAATTTCAATACAAGCTAGTTTACAAATAATTTCCCAACGCAACCAGGTAATCAGACATAGTTTGACGCTACTTTGGCTTAAAAAGTTTTTTGAACGTAATTACTTTAAAAGTTACTGTCCATGACCCAATCAGGCCTATCACTGAGAGGCGTGTGATTGCACGTGCACGCCTCCCGACGTCTGAAAAATGCATGTGTTTGATCGCACGTCTAGAACATTATAAATTACGTATTTTTTCGTGAGTTTTGATGTATATTTTAATGAGACAACAGTTGACATGTCGTATCTCAAGCATCTCAACAATCAGAGCATTCACCACCAAGACAGACGTCGCAGTAGACAAATGCAGCTGGCTTTTGCAAAAATCTTGCTGGTATCTTGCTGGTATGCATACCAACATACCAGTATCCAGTCTCAGATACAAGCAAAGCAGCGCACAAGCGAACATTAAGTGAACGTACACTGCACGCGTGCTTGGTAAACTGTTGTTTAGATTTCGAAGATGTCGCACAAACAGGAGGAAAAAAGAGAAAGTAAAGCAAGAGTGCAGTAAAAGAATGACTACAAACAAGACAAATTACCCTTTCAAGAAAGCAAGAGCAAATATTTGTGATATCAAAGTCAGTGAAGATGAAGACGAAGACCAACTAAGTATAGTAACAGCGACGACCAAAGTAGCGACGAGGACAGTGGCGACGATACAAGTGATGAAACGGAAAAAATTTAACTTGTGTACTAAAAAAACTTGTGTACAGTACCAATAATAACCATAAGAGTAACTATTGGGAAAACTAGAAAATCATTTCCGCTATTGTTATTTGTACGTATCGAAAAACCATTCCAAATAAAATTATTAACCAATGCAGCAATACTGCTTTCTTAACTGTTTTTGAAGTACAACACCTCTGCACACCTGCATTTTTTCTCAGTGATAGGCCTACAGTACCCAATGTTTGGACACCTCCATCAGGGACAGGGACCGCGGAACAATTTTGGGGGGCTAAGCCCCCCCCCCCCCCAGCCCCCCTGCTCCGCGGTCCCTGAGGGATTGTTGTATTATGATTAGGATCCCTATTTATACCCTCATAGAACTGATGATAACATTATCTATTATTACTATTAACAAGATGCAAATAAGCTTCTGGTAATAGACCACCATCATAACTGACTGTCTGAAGAACTAGCAAACATAGGAGTTGACAAAAGGATTTGAAACAAATTATATGACAAATAATTATAATTATGATGCATGAAATTGTACTTACCTGGTAGAATTTCAAGAGCTTTATCACAAGCTTTTTCAAAGCCTTCTATTATTTCTGGTGGTGACAAGCCCTAATTAATGATGGATAAGAGATACAGTTAAGTAGACTCAAAATTAATACTCATGTACATATGACATTACTATGTAATTATAATAATTATGTACATATTCATGCTTGAAGATTGAAGTTGATCATCTAGGTTGTAATTGTCTTGGGAAAGACTATTGTTGGTGATCCAACTGACAATGATTTTTAACAGACTCCCATTGATTTGTGTTTGCCTTATAAGCTCTGACAATTACCAAATTACTAAGTTAAAGGAAGTCTACTGTTGGAATTAGCTGTTACACAATGTGATTAAACATAACATACCATTCTCAGAAGTTGTTCTGCCTTTGAAAGAAGTTCTCCACCAAAAACCATAACAAAATTTGTACCATCACCAACCTGAAAGTATTATATTGTGTTATGGAAAGCATGTGGTGTGAGCTTTGAGAGGAAGGCTGAGGACAATGTCGAGTCAGGTGGTGGAGATCGAGGGACACAAGAGCATGGTTTGAAAAGGGAGGATGCACAGGAGTGTGAGGAAACTGTGCGGGGAACCTCCAGCCAAGCCCTGCATAAGCGGGAATATGCTAACAGTGATTTCAATGAATAAAATATGTAGCGTGATGAATTGCGCTCGCCAAATCGACGGGAAGCGCTATTTGTTTTTTCTACAAAAACAGCACCAATTTATAGTCTAAACGTCTAAAAAACAGTGCTAAGTAATAAACTTCAATAAACGGTTTTAATTTTTTCACTACTATACTGTAGCTTAAACTTAAAAACAATTTGAAAATATCAAAGAAATAATAACAAGTTAACAAGGATGTCTGGCATACAAAGGTATCAAAATTATTATTAAACAATAAAAGACAATCTATTTACAAAAAATCTTAAAAGAGTCAGTATCAAAATTTACTTCATTATAGTCTGCATCACTAACATCACTGGTATTATCGTCAACGTTAAAAACCATTAATTCGTAGACTAAGCATTCATCTTCACTGCCAAGGTAATCTTCACTGTCTTCATCATAGCCTGCAAGTAGGCCCATTATTTGGGGGCATCTTCATCATCAATTTTGTGACCTTCGTCTGAATCTCGCAGTTGTTCAACCGAGTCTGCTTCAGAGGAAAGCGTGATAATTCTGCATTTGCCGAGATATATCTCTAACACATGATTGATAATTTCCTCCCTTTCCTTCTCGCTCCAAATGGAGTTGTTTGCGGACACAATCACTGAGTTTTAGAGGGTGTTGTGGCTCATGGAAAGGCGCTTGTCGGACAAGATATTTGTCACAAAACTGAATGTGCGTTCAATGGAAGAATTTGGCCAGCAGACACAGGTTTGGCAATTCGTCGCATCGGTAATGTAGAACACATTTCCATAAGGCTGGCACTGTTATACCAGTGCGATTTATGATAAATTACTCATCTGCCAGTGTGATTGATGACTCTGGCAGAATGAACTTGGGAGCGTGTGGGCAAGCGCAAGCGCGATCATCTCATTGAAACCACTGACTCTATATATATTTATTTATTTATTTATTTCGTTTCGCCACAAATATTGGAATGTGTAGTGATTAAGATTCTATGGATTAATTAGTATAGTACATGTGGCAGGGTGGCCGCAACAGCAATTGCCAATTACTGCGGTCCCGAAGTGAGTTGAGAGAAAAAGGAATTAATAAATTAGGTCCGCGCGCGGAGCGAGACGCCCTGACCTGTGAGCTCTCGTGCGGAAGTAATTTTATTAAGAGCTCAAAAGACAAATATATATGATGCATGTAAGGCGGATATGATTAACTAAAGATTTTTATGAATATATTTAACATCCCTAACCTCTTGCTCTTGCATCTGCGATGCCAAGACCAACATCTTGGCAGCAGGATGTTGAACCTATGAATATTAACAAACCATTATTATCTTATTATAAAAAGATCTTTCAAGATTGTCAATTTTTACTAAGAAGGGGCTACAGGTAAGTTTCTGGCATCACCATTGATTTAATTTGCAATTATTTTATAAACATTGATTTATAACAGTATTAATGATAATAAAATAATTATTTAGCTACCTCTAATTCTTTGATAACAGTTGCAGCATCATTGGTCACAAACAACTTCTCAAGCTGGTTTATAACCATCTTGTTCAACCCTACAGTACACAACAAATATAATAATATTCAACTAGGAGTTTGTATCAGAAGTGATATATGCTGCTTCAGGACTGACACAGGAGCAGTGGGATGCAAGCAGAATGCTAAAAATTTTCTATAGCATGAGAATCAAATAAATAGAGTGCAGAATCTAAACCATGTATCAAGGCTATCAAGAGAAAAAAATCCTGAAAAACTAGTTCAATACTTTTTGTAAGGTGGTGTTCAGTGCAATAGTACTTCTGATCCTATGATAGTGAGATCATGCAGCTCTTGGGTTAGAGTTTCCCAGGCCTCTCTTGGGAACCAGCATGCCACTGGTGTTCTATACTGTACCATACCATACCATACCATACCATACCATACCATACCATACCATACCATACCATACCATACCATACCATACTCTACTCTACTCTACTCTACTCTACTCTCACCCTACTCTACTCTACCCTACCCTAGCCAAGGCTGCAAATTACTGTCGGTCATCGGTCAATGACCGACCATATTTTTCGTTTTGACCGACCAGATCTTGTTATGATCGGTCATCTGACCGATTGAATCAGTCAGTTGGGTATAATAATTGTCAAAATTCAGAATACGGTACCTACTGTATATTACACCAAATTTTGTTTGTTTAAATTTATTAGTAAAGATGCTGTGTATAAATATCGGAAAAATTACCGGTGAAGAAATCTAAAACTATCACGGTAATCATCGTTTGTGCGATTAATATTCGCTAGTTTTCGAGCCAAAATATCTCTACAACATGACGTACTGACCATCGACACGTTACACCGCTGGCAATTTAGCTCGCAGCACCAGAAAACAACATGGAGTCGAAAGTAGAAAATATAAATATTAAACACGTTCTCAAAAAACTATATTGAATTTTATATTTTATATGTTGATATTTTGATTCTTGTCATATCTGATCACCAATCACAATGTGCAAATACGCACGATCTATAGTGCGTTCTGTGTCACTCGGTTGAAAATTTTATATACTTTTTATACTTCACGGTCTCGCATCAAGCCATTGCTTGTCACAAAACAATGCAAGTGACTCACAATCAAGCTCTGAAACTAAATCAGCTGATATTCCAGCCATGTGACATCATATGACATCACTACGACACTAGACATAAACTTTACTTTGACCGACCAAAAGTGATACATGACCGACCACTTTTTGTCTTGGCCGGTCATTTGACCTTCCGACCAAAAAAATTATTTGCAGCCTTGCGGCTACCCTACCCTACCCTACCCTACCCTACCCTACCCTACCCTACCCTACTCTACTCTACTCTACTCTACTCTACTCTACTCTACTCTACTCTACTCTACTCTACTCTACTCTACTCTACTCTACTCTACTATGCCTAGTTATTTCATAATGTACTGTACCATATGTACGTTTATTAATGCAACAATATGTCATTACCATTAGGACCATAAGAGGATCTTGTTATTTTCATCAGTTCCTTGCAGGCTTCAATATTTCTAAAAATAGCCTCATCTAGACCTTGCATGTGCTACAAAGTATGAGAATTAAAACATAAAAATATCACATGAAATTAAAATACATGTTATAAGGTACTGTTCATTTAATATGTCGGAGGGGGGGCTGGTAAACCTAAAATAAATTTGAGTAAATTCATAATATAACCCCCCATACACATGTGATAAAATTCTTAGAGCCCCCCCACCCAATTTCTTTTTATTACAGTATATTCGTAGGTTCACGATATTCAACTTCAATAGGTAACCTCTAAAGTTCGACTTGAAATTCTCCGAGAGCGTGTTTGTCGAGCGTTTGTTTCCATGTCCCTCAATTCAATTGTGGAAATGTAGGATTGTGAGCAATGTTACAGTAATATACATGAACATGAACCTTTTGACAAAACAGAAACAAAATGCTAATTGGCACAAGCAGTAATCAAACTTTTCATTTCAATTTATTTATGATTACCCAAGACATTGTTTTGTGCAAAAACAAAAAACCACTATGTATTTCAAAATTTTATATGACCCCCCTCTTTGCCTTCAAAAATCTTATGACCCCACCCCTAGATCATTGTACTCATCAGCAACCGATGCTCTCCAAGCTCTACGCTGGATTCGACTCGAGGACCGCCGTAGATACATTAGATGTCTATATATCTTTAAATGCCTTAAAGAGTGAGTGTCAACCGTGACGCATTGCACGCTCGGCCGGCCATTTTTTGAAGCACGAAATTCCCTTGGTGAACTGCATCCGTAAATATCTTGTCAATCCTTGATATAAATTATTCATTTTGTCTTTTAATTGAAAGAAGATATACCTTAGAAAGTAATTACTTCTGTATTTTTCACAAAACTCGACGTTTTCTTGACTTTCGTTTCGATTTATGTCAGCCTTGACTAATGCGAAGCGTGTAAGACCAAATGGCGAGGTTCAAACAAAAAAATCAGTGTTTGAGTCGACGTATTTGAATTGTGGATGAATACGAAAGCCTCTATAGGGATTTCTGAGAAGACTTGGTGAATTTCCGAAGTATTTACCACGTCAAGTTGGCGACGAAGCACTTCAAAACACTTCGTTATCGTATACGGAAGGTAAACACAAACGCGCAATGCACGATGGTTGACACTCACTCTTTAACAATTTAACATCACATAGTTTGGCATTTTCTAAAAATACTGATATTCATAAGTATAATACTAGGAGTAAAGATAACCTTAGACTTGCTAAAGTAAGTAAAAACTGGGGTAAACAAAGGCTTGAGTATCAGGCCATCAAGGAATGGAATGAACTTAGTCGAAACGTTAGGAACTCAAATGATATTCAAACTTTCAAACGTACTTTTTTAGCTGAACTTTTATTTTAATTATGATTATTTATAGATCTCATATTTGTATAAGGAATTCAAGATTGTTCATTTAGATTAATTCTCTGTATTTAGCTTTTCCAGGACCTCTCTGAAAATCACTGTTGTGAGAGAGTGTTCCTGGAGCAGATATTTCTATTTGTAACAAAGATGATTACTATTACGTCGCTGTTTATGTTGAAACTGCAAATGTGGGCAGTTTTTTACCTCTGCCACTCGGCGCCAATAATTTAATTTCTTGTTTTTGTTGCGAAATTCAACTGACGATCTTTAGTAGATAGCTGGGTTATTAAACCATCCATTTCACTTATTCTTGGATATATCCTACCACGAAGTGACTTGTGAACATGTGAAGTGATTGGAAAGTGAAAGACTGAAGACTTGGCAATGTGGCTGCCTGGCAATGCAATGCTTGATGCTGATTGGTTATTTACCATCATGTGATACTTTTCTGTTGCCGACAGTCGAGACTGTCAGTGATTGATGTTTTCATTAACTGTTGTCGCATCGGCGACTGTTGTAATTGTTGTAGAAGTTGAACCTGAGTCAACTTCTACAACAGTCGCCGATCTATCGCCGATTGAATTACAACAATTACAACACGAGTTTCCATATAGACGACTTTCATAATGGCTGCCATTTTAAATATTCTTTGATGTGCATATAAATTAGTCTTTACTCTACTAACTGTGGCCTTTACAACCTCGTTACGAAGCAAAATTCTTTTGAATTGCTGACATGCAAACGAGGCCATAAAGGCTAATTTAGATGCACATAAAGGAATATTTAAAATATTTAAATTAGCAGCCATTATGAAAGTCGTCTATAGTTGTAATTGTTGTACGACTTGATCGGTGATATTCGACGACTGATTTACAACAATTACAACCATATGGCTTAATCGCCCAAAGTTTTTTTCTTGTACAATTTTGTACTCTGACTTTCCCTTTGGGTTTTCTCTGATAAATATATATAGACAATGGAAAGCACAGACAGGGGACCTAGGCACTTTTGATCCAGAGTTATCCTCAAAACAACGAGCACTTCCAACGTTAAATCCAACACAAACGAAAGCTAACACGAGAAACAATATTTGACAAGTTCACACGAGACTCACGAGTATACCACGTGCAAGTTAATAAAACAATTTAAACTGCACAACAGTGAGAGTGAACGTTTGTTTTCCATTTTTCAAAAGACCCCTCTAAGTAAGGTATATGTTTTGTTAACTAATCATCGTCAAAACCTACCTTAGCACCATCTTTCATCATGTGTTGGTACGCTGTCTTAGGAACTGATAACGCCATTTTGAGAACAATTTGGTTGGAAAAGAAACACAGCGACCCAGGCGTGCAGTATGACTTTATATAAAATTCTATATACCTTTAAACTTCCGGCTTTTTCCGTTCTGGGTTTTAAATGTTCCGGCTTTTTCCGTTCCTGTTTTTCGCGTTCACCGTTTCGTTCCCTGATTCCCCGTTCCTGGTTTTAAAGATAGCCGTTAAACGTTTCATATTAATAATGGAAAAACGCAGAATCAGTCCTCACGCGCGATGCCCATTGCCAGCGCAGAGTTCAAATCACACGAAGCTGTCAAAATTTCTTGACAGGATACCTGAATAGTCACGACACCGCTACGGGTTCAGTGTTTAGGGAGATGTCATTAATTTCTCTGGATGGTTTCATGACCCAGCACACCTTAGAACCTTACATTTTCAATTTTAATTTATACCGACAACACAGGAGTGCTGGGAACTGAAGGTAGTCTGCCATCATGTATAGAGCAAGGAAAACAATCAACTTTGTTTTTTCAGCCGGGTTTTCGCATTCTTGAACTCTTAGTCTCGAACCACTGAAATCCAAACTATATACACATGTGCATAATTTCTGGAGGCAAGGGGTTCTCAAAACAACTTTTCTTTGGATGTGATATGGATATTTCTTGCGGTCTTACAAAGCGTGTAATAATTCCTATGTTATAAATATTTGTTTTCTTCGATTACTTTTGATACTAATCAAAAAGGTTGGCATAGCCCCACCAATCAGCACTATTCCCTCTGCCCCCCTCCCTGGTGGAATTAATGACAGCTCCCTTATTTTGTACAGTTGTTTTTTTATTTCAGAACTCGTTTTATCCGGTTAAATTGACGTTTTCACACAATTTAACGTTTGTGACTTTATTCCGCATATTTCGAATGAAAGACTTTGCGCGCGTTGCAGCTGTTCACCAGCAGAACTGCGCTATTTCAGCCACACCCTGCAATGAGAACACACGCAACAAAAGAATTTACATCCGTGACTGGCTTGTCATTCGTGCTGCACGGGAGGGGCAACGTCATATTTCACTCACATCCCAATCACTCAGAACCACAGTTCGCGAACTCCTTGGGGACGTCTTTCGATACATTCTACAATGCCGTTCAGTCGAGAAGAGAAACAGAAAGCTAAAGCTGCGATATATAACGGGACGAACGGCGATGAACAGCCGAGAGAGGAAATACAGCCGATCGAAAACGGCCATGATCAACAATGTCACGATGAGCATCATGTGAATGCTGAATGCTGTTACCCGAAAGGCTGTCTTTCGTTGACTGATTCGACTAGCTGGGAGTCCGTTCGCTTTGTTTGTAACAACGACCAGTGTGATAAAAGCGGACTGATGCACAACGAATGTGCTGAGGCGTTCGAAGAAGACATTTTGACGTTCTTGCGAAGTGTCGGCAGGGCGAGGAGTTGGTCTGACAAGCAGAGACGGCAAAATATATGGACGAAGAAGGGTTACGATCTCATCTACAAGTGCTGTGTATGCAGTTGTGGTAAGGGACATCTGCGAAAAGATCTCGACTACAAGTTGACGAACGAAGAGGAAACCTTCCAACAGGTGCGAAGCAAACGCAAAAAGAAAAAGAACGAGAAGCCAGTGTTGGTCTCACCCAACTCGACTGGTGGCGTTGTGGGAAATACCAACAATAAAATGGCACAACGAAAGCTTTCAAACACAAGTCAGTCCCCACCCGAGTATTCGCCGGGCGTGAAATCGCCAAACCGGCGGCCCAATTCGAAACCGAAAGATATATTCACGTTTCCGAGTGTCGCCGACGGCGAACAAGGCTTTTACTCGTCGAATTTCCCATGGCGGACTGACTTTGCGACAATGGTGACAATTCTTCCTCGACAGAAGATCAACCCGTGCCATATCAAAATGGACGACGACGTGCAAAACGACGATCCACGCTCCTTCATTCTCAAAGCGCTCTTCTCAAACAGCCAGACGTCAATGAATTGCGTGATGTGCCAACGCAACCTGCCCGTGTTCGCCAACTACCCTCTGCTAGACGGCACGTTCTTTCTGTCTCCCAAGGAACTCACAACATCCGGTTGTATCGAGTTGGAAATGCAGTCGAAAACGCTGTACCTCACGGCGGTTTGCATGCACTGCCTGCAAGGCAACCCTGCTGCTGTGAAATGCAAGTTTTGCAATACGACATGGGATGGTTCCAGTCACCAGATTGGAACATTATACTGGTATGACATCTTTGCCGCATCGCCCTGTTGTGCGCGACGAATCGAATGCCGGAAGTGCGGCAAACCAGTCTCGGAACCTGATGATGGCAAACAGTATTTCTCAGATTATTCGCGTCATTTTGAGTGCCCACATTGTTCGTTTGTCGACTGTCATTACGTGAAACCATTAGCGTTATATGAACTTACCACCTGACCTTTGTATCTTCCCTGATTGGTTGTACATTTCATTTTGCAGCCTGGTGGAATTTACATTTACAAGAATTGCACAGTGAAAAATACAATACCCAAATTATACACTGTATGTCGAATATTTTTCCAAATAATAATTAACATTTCTCATTTCATTGCACTACACACCAATTTGGTGACATGTTGGACTGACTAAGAAAAAACGATAATAAATTGGTGGTGTTGTTGGTATACTGTAGTATATCCACTGGTGTATTGTTTGTTCTGGTAGCTGAATGGTAACCTGGCTGTTGTCTGAAGCAAAAAAACAAAAAGAGAAATAAAAAAAACCATGGTATATATTATTCTTCCAGATTCCCAATTTCTATTGCATCAAACAAGAAAACGAACAAGTAAATAAAAAAAAAACACTTCTCAAGTTCTGCTTGCAAATGTTACAAAAACGTGTGACGACTATTCCCAACCAAGACCTTATTACTAAATAAAGATTTCCCCAACTGTCAAAATCCTATCACTATTTATAAGCCATTTGTAAAATCGACTATTTATTTATTGTTTAATGGGAAAATCAATTGCCTGTAACATTGCTTTATATTATACCATCAATAGAGTATTGCTTCTGTAAATTGTAACTCTCTCATTAAAAAGGCAGTGATGCTCAAATCTTTGTTTTGAAACCATTACTGGTTAAGGAGTCGCCTTGTATTTTGCTCTTCTATAGATAACGTGGTTATGCAATGTAAGTGGAAAGCCTGGATAGCAGATTTATCTAATGGATAAGACTTATCCAGGCTTTGAACGACCAATCTCAGAGCTTTACTGAATGTTGCTGATGGTGTTTGGAAAGGTCAACTATCTCGTAATATACAATGACCTGTTTATAACTATGCACATTCTCATTGGTTGTTAGCCATGAACTATTAGAGGACAGATGCACGGCTCACGTCAGTACACACCAGATCACGTCAGATGACTGCTTTTGTATTTTTCCATCCAGAAATCCCCAAGGGCTTCAATAAACATTTTATCTTCAATTTTTATTGTATAAAACAAATAGATTCCATTTTGCCATTGTCTGTTCAGTTATAGATGAACAGAAGACGTAAGAACATGGTAAGAACATCAGTGACCCACTCGACTACCGTCTCGTGGGCCACTTTTTTGTTCTTACCATATGTTCTGATGTCATCTGTACTGTGCATCTATTACTGAACAGAGATGTCTATCAATAAAGATTAGCTAACCTAAACTAACAATTAAAAGACAAGTGTTATAAATGATGATATGACAAAGTTGTGATAAGGTGAAATATCTACCAGAAAACTTAGTATGTACATCATCTCTATGTACATTATTCCTATTGGTCCAGTGATGTTTACCATGTTTTGAATACAACTGCACAATATCTAGTTCACTAAATGTAGCCATTAATAAAGGATGCTGTCAGAGCAGTTGATTTGATAGATTTAAGATCCATCTGCCTCCAACATGTCTTCTATTTCTTTTTCCCATGAGCCATCATCATCACCACCTTCCTCATTCACCACTACATCATACTCCTACATGTAACAATGAGAGGAAAAAAACAGAACTAAACAATTTGCATCTTGTTAATAGATAACGTCATCATCGGTTCTATGAGGGTATAAATAGGGATCCTAACTTTACAACGATCACCCCTGATGACGACACTAGACTGGAGTGTCGAAACGTTGGGTCATGGACAGTAACTTTTAAGTTACGTTCAAAAAAACCTTTTTAAAGCCAGAGTAGCGTCAAACTATGTCTAAGACACTAACATGTTCTGTTCACCGTATACTTACATTGGCTTTTCCTAAGGGAAGGGCTGGGTGCAGGGTTTGCACACAGGTGTTCTTGGAATCGTTTGGCTGGACAAATATCACACATGAAAGCACAAACACAATATGAACGTCCTCCAAACAGTCCCACATGCACTTGTGCACCCGCTTTGTGTCTGGTCCACTCTTTTATGAGGAGACCAATTGTATTGTACTGTATTGTATGTACAGGTATGGTATTAATTCACTAATTGTATTTTATTTTATTGCATTTTATGTTACAGGATCCCACTGAAAAACACTAAGGTGATGTGGGTATCTAAGTTATTGTACTATCGCAACACTCTGCCTCAAAATCCAAGGCAGTTGTGATATATTGTGCAAAATTGCAAAAATAAGTGGTGGGCTTGTTGAAGTCAAAGTCGCAGTAGAGGTAGTACAGCCTCGTACCCATTCCTTTAGGTAAGACCAGAGCAGTGAGTTCTACATAATAATTAGGAGTTCACAATGAGCTTGCTGGACCATAGGTACTCTGGGGTAGGTAAGACATCTATCTGGGGTAAGACATTCATTATGCACAGCCTGAGGGCCCCTTACACATGCTGTACGTCTGCCCCCCTTGTTGACCCCCAAGTTTGTGTAGTAACCGTTCTCAACATCTATTCACAATATAGTAGTTCATGAACATGTGTAATATTAAACAAATGTAAGTTGACCAGTTGCATAAAAATGCAGTTGAACATAAAGATAAATAGTTGTATAACATAGTTCTCTGCACATTAGGCTTGCATAAAAATGCAGTTCAATATGAACACAAAAAGTTGACATTATAACAGTATAATATTATGTTACATTATGCATAAACTAGCTTGTATACTGTACTTAGGTATCATGTCACATTAAAATGATAATCTTTTAGTACAGATTAGCATTTTATGGTTATGGATTATAAATTATATTGTATTTAATGATGTACTGTACACGTATAATTATGCTGTTGCTTCAGGATTCACAAGCTTTACGGGAACAAAATCCTAACCATGATCATAACCCAAAATAAAAACTCTAGTCCTAACCACAAAATAAATAAAATACTAATCCAATTTCTAAACCTTATAAAAAACCTTCTAATATTTTGTGTCTGCTACCCTGAAGGAACCAAATATTCTACACACCTGTAATTCTTCTTGTAGTTCTTTTTCCCAGTCACGAAGATTACTTTTTTCTTGACTGTCTGTCGGTTTGTCACAAGTGACAGGGTTTGATTCACCAGTACTGGGAGCTTCCTTGGATGATAATTTTGATGTTGTTTGAGCATTCTCCTTTTTCTCTCTTAGTCTTTCAACTCCAATCTGTTCTAGATCTTCTTTGCTAAGCTCTGGCCAAGCATAATTAAAACTCTTTTAGTTGCATTTATTTTAAGTAAATTATCTTAGCTATTCAAATCTGATTTAGAAACTATAAAGTATTCCACTAGCAGGCATAATTTATTATAATTAATAAAATATGTATTTATTATTGTTAATAATAAAGGAAGTTAACATTATAAACGGTGGACGCTGCATGGCTTACCCACCTGGTACAGTACAGTGTATATAACCTGGGCTCACCTGAAGCCAGGCAATAGTCATTTTGTCGTCAAAGCCCACCCAACCCCCTTGGAGTCCGACAATGTTCTCAGACTTGTATTTAGCACGGTCGAGGTCACACTTCATACAGTTGGAATTGGTTCAGGTATATGTTCTCGGTGGGTGAGTAATGCTTAATTTGTTTGGTTCATGTGGTGTGTGTGCTAATTGTTGGGTTTTTTTCGCTCGTGTGTTTTTCTTCCCCATGTTTTACGGGTGACTTGCTGATCATGGAATGGAGAGGGTACCGTTAGGGTTCTGGAAGTCTGGAATCAATCATTTCCGGTGCCCAGCACGAATCACGATCACACAATTTCAACTCATATTGACAGTTGGTTTTCACGGTCTCATCATCAACTGAACACCATGTAATATCATTAACCATGAATTTTAAGTGAGTTTTTTTTAACAAAATTAATAATTGTTTTCAACAGGGCTACAGTTGTTGAAAAAAAATTTAGATTATTACCTTGGGATCCATCATAAGCATCACTTATAAACTCCACATGAGTAGGACTGCTTGATAAAGCAATATCTCCCAAGTCATCATTCTATTCCAGAGAAAGATAACATGTCAATGTCTATCTTTTTTATCTTTTGGTATTATTAGAATAGGAGCAGTGGTGGCACTATGTGGGTGTGGGCCCCATCCCACAAAGTGACAACATATATGGAGTGGGGTCCAGGGGATTCTCCACTGGAAAATCTTTTAATTTAGGGTCTCTGAAATGGCATTTCCTGCAATTTGAGAGCACTTTTGAGTAAAATCTAAAGAACACAAATCACTTTTTTTGTAGTGTATCCATTATTTTTAAGAAAATATTATTAATCATAGAACCATGATTAATAAAAAGAGGCAGTTTGCCAGATGGGCCAATTGTCACCCCCGGCCCCCGGTGTGACTGCACCGTTTGGACACCTGTAGTGCCGCGACTGAATAGGAGGTGAAACGTTTTGAGCAAAGACCCTTTGTCAGAACAAAGGCCCTTTGTCAGAACAAAGGCCATTCACTATAATTATCAGGGCTTCATGCAACTGGGCCGACTATCTTATCTTTTATTTTATAGTCTTACTGGATTCTCAGATGTTGCCTTTCCCCCAATTTCTTCAGGCTTGGTTTGGCTGGCTCCTAAAGAAGTGCATGTAATATTAATCTTTCATTGTAGTTTGCATCTCTGGCAGGCATTTGAAAAGTTAAAACAGAAAACACATGTGTAAATATTATAGTTAACTAATGGTACATGTATGTTTATTTTACATAGAAAATGGCTTGCATGTCTCTGTGCTATAAATATAGGAACACAAATGACGTCAATTCATCTGGAAAATTCCCAGTGGAACACCATGCGAAGTCAAGTATTTTCAGGTAATATTGATATTGTCAAGGTTTCTTTGATATTTTTTTCAGTTTCAACCATAGTCACTAGAATTTGTATATTGTCTGGAAACGTGGCGAACTTAAAATTACGTTGATCGAGGATGCCCTGAGAGTGCACAAATCTGTTGTCTTACATCATTAATAATTATACAACACGGTTTAGTGATTTAACCCAATTGCTGCCATATTTGGCTGCTTGCTTCATTATACAGAAAATACAATGTGTTCAGCAAGTGAAAAACTGCACACATTTGCATAAATTTGAACAAAAACAGACTTTGGCTGCATTTCCAGACAATATAATTCTAGGGACTATTATTATGTTTCAACCATGCAAGTTTATCACCAAATTTTTACATAGTTCCCTGAGGTCGCTCATAAGAATATGTTTGAAATATAAACAAATACATTATTAAAATCTTTATGCCTAAATCCAAATAACTAATAAAAATATGGCTACAATCGGTGTAATTACCTGGAGACATTTCACTGTTTGGTTGGTTGTTTTTTGTTTGATTTTCTGATGATCCACTAACATTATCTAGAACACAAATTAAACTAGATACAGTAAATACAGTACATTCAATAAAATAATAACTACTTTTAATTAAATATATATATACAGTATTATAAATATAACTAAATATAATTAAATATGATACAATATAACTATAAAGTAAAATCCTAAACAATAGGTGTTACAATATATAACATGAAAAAATAACATGTAAAAAATAACATGTAAAAAAATAACATGTAAAAAATGATTGATTGAAGAGCTAAGAACATACAGTAAATTTATACTGTTATGATATCATAACAAGTGCTTAACATAATACATGTGCATATAATAAATACAGTACTATATTTTGTACTATAATACCACTATTTGTAGAAGCCAGTGATGTCAGCTGAGAAGACTGCTTGATCAAGGAAACTCTATAAAAGTAATTCCTCCAGAACGTCGTCTCTTTCACTCTTTAAAAAAAACACAAAAATAAAGTTAGCTAGTAGGCATAGGTGTACCTGACCAGTTATGTTTGGGGGGGGGAAACATTTTTGCATGAAAAATTAAGAGTTGACTGTCGATCATCAGATGCAGTGTGGCAGGTGCAACTTCACATGTGACTGGATTTCTCAACGGTTTCCTCACCAAAATAGGGGAGTACTTCATCTATCGTATGTGATATAGCCCTTAATAGTTAGTATAATTTTAAACCGGGCAATTGCAAAACAACTCTTTTTAAAACATATTACTTTAATATTAAAACAGTTCAAAATATAAATATTTCATGAATATTTAACAGCAATATTGCCCAAAATTTTCATTTTTAAAATGTTCAGTTAACCCGATTAATTGGTTGATAATTGGCCTTTTTTCAATAATCGGTAATCAGCCGAAATTTATTAACGCATAATTGTTTTTTTTGCCGATTATGTACAAGTTTTTTTTCATCTTAGAAAAATACTTGAAATCAGCGCTGTCTTCTCGTTTCTTCGCTGTCTTCTTCAGTTCAAATATTTGGAAGTGTGTAAATCGCACATCGCGTTACTATTTACTGACATAGTGATTTATTTCTTCACACTGAAAAAAACTCGGCAATATATTCATTGACAAAAATAATGCCTACATGTGTATGTGACAACTGACAGAGCAGCTTGCAAGATGACTTCTTGAGAGAACATCGGCAAAACCCAGAGTCAAGCGACGGAAAAGTAGTACCAACGTACGAATGTCAGTGAATTCCTCAGCAACGTGATTGGCCGCCAATTAATCGAATCGGCTATCAGCACTTTTTAGCAATTGGATCATCTCTATGAATTATTCATAAGATTTTCAAGCATGAACTAACACAGGCTTACTTCTTGGGAACCAATTTGAATCTCATCTTTTTCAACTCAGGGTCTTCTTCGAGTGTGGCAAGAGCAACAGGAAACATGCTGTCATAATCATAGAGAAACTGCGTACCAGCAGCAGGGTCACGTAAAAAATTTCTCTCATCCTATAAAAATATGGTGCATCACATTACTAGGCTTTCAACCGGGCAGCCATCCAGTCATCCTATGGACATGCACCACTTTTGAAAAATCAGATTTTTGGACGGCCACTTTTCGTATGGACGGCCTATTGCAAAATATTTTCCTCAAACAACAACTTACAGGTTTCTCCCTTTCTAACGTTTCTTGATTACTGTTAGCTGCTGTGAATTTTAGCTATTGTGTAAGTTTCATTACTAATTTTTGTCAAGAACATGCAGCAATGACAATCGATTGCAAGATCAATTATTTAAAGTGTTTATGAAACGAAAATTTAGATGACTTTTTTTATTGATTTATTTGAAAGAGCTCCTCAAATGATAAAGAATGGCGTTTGTAGTTCTTCCATACCTTATCTCGTTCTCGAGTTATTCAAGATTGTGTAATATGACCTATGACGTCACTAGTTGTACCCACCATTATGACGAATCAGAAAATGAAGCATATCTTCAAAACTATTGAACAAAATGCCTTGAAACTTTGCACAAGTATACAGGTCACTAAACTGAATAACCCACATGAACTTTATCGTTGCCATTGTAAGAGATTAGTTCCCAGACTCCTTTATTCCTCTCATAAACTTGTTTATATTCTGCCTTTTCTAAACCAATATTTAACTGTTGATCAGTGAGGTATATTTTGAATCATATTGCCAACAAAACAGAGCAACTTCGATTCAAAATCTTTGTAGGGCATGGTGGAAAATAGAAAATTTTTGCTGCAGGATGAAAGGTCTGGGAACTAATATATATTGCTATGGTAACGATAAAGTTGATGTGGGGATATTCAATTTAGTGACCTGTATACTTGTGTAAAGTTTCAAACAATTTTGCTCAATACTTTTGAAGATATGCTTCATTTTCTGATTCGTCATAATGGTGGGTACATCTAGTGACGTCATAGGTCATATTACACAATCTTGAATAACTCGAGAACGAGATAAGATATTAAAGAACTACAAACGCCATTCTTTATCGTAATAAATCAATAAAAAAGTCACCTCAATTTTCGTTTCATAAACACTTTAACGTGTATATGCTCAGTAACGTGACAGAAGTAGCAAAAATGTTGTTTAATAGAACCACTGTTTAATATGTTTGATAAGCTCACTTGCTCACGGCCACGGCCACCAAAATTTTTGGACGGCCAGTTTTGAGATCCTGGCTAAAAGCCTGATCACAAATCACAATACCAAATTTAATGATAGTTTTATACAAACCAAGAAATGAATTTTTTTGCAGTTCACAAAACAAAATCCTAGATGCATGTAAAACATACCGATGAAAGAGCTAAAATTTGAGATTTCATTGTTTCTTCTTCATGATAGCCAACCCATGGGGGAACTCCAGTTTCTAAAAAAGCATCAATTCTCTACTTTTGAATAGAGTGTCTTACGACATTAAGTTACAAGACACAAATTGATAACAATAGTTTATCACACTCGCTGCTCTATCTATCCTATCCACATAATATTATAGTGTCCATTCAAAGCATTACGGTACTACATTGTAGATCACAAAATTTCTACCTTTGCGTTTGCTGTGTTTTTCATTAAGAAATTTTTCTTGTTCCTTGTTAAAATCACCCAGTATATCCTACAGTTAAAATGTCAGATCAGGAATCTTATTATACACACAGTCAGGGGCATATTGGTTTGGGAAGATCTGGGGGGTCCACCAGAGTTTGACTGAGTCGTCCCCAGACCACAAATTACAGTACGCTTCCGCCCCAAACTCCTAGCTAAGAGAGAGTTAAGTATTCAAGTATATATTTATTTAATATTTTAACAGCAAAAATATTCAGAGTATGACACAACTACAACTTTATTCATATGGCAGTCTGCATTACTGTACTCATAGTCATAGACAATTAGTTTAAACAAGGAAACAAGTATACTTCTTTATACTTCTTTATTTTCTCATAGTTCCTCCTCCAACTCTTCTTCCCAAAATGACACAACTGAATTGTCCTAAAATGCACTGACTGGGCGTGGCAGGAATGCTGACTTGGGGTCCATGGACCCTCCGGACCCCCTTCCCGTACGCCCCTGCACATCATCTAGTACTACACATTGCTGAAGCTTCCTTGTTAATTTACTCAAGCTGGACTAACTAACCATCATTTTACTTTCATGACCAACATGTCAAATGGCTCTATAGGCTAACATAACATAATGATAACATAACCAAATTTGAAGGAGAGGGAGACATTGCTTCCCCAATTTCGCCTGCCTACTGGTCACAAAACATTGCCTGCTGATTGCTACAGGTAATTTAAACTTGCAGGTCCTGATTATAATATGAAGACTGGGTTTCAAGGCTTGTGAATTCTGCCCTATATATTTTTCATAGTGAGTTTATCTTTAGATGTGTGAATGTGATCGTCCATCTTCAGAGTCAATTAGTAAAGCATGTTTGAAAGGTTTGCCTATATATACGTCTGGTTCATTACGGCATAGTTTGTTTGTGTCATAATTAGTGTGACTGGGTGTTGCATCATGTGTTAGACAATTAAAGGGCCAATATTGTTTGTCATCGGTTGTTTGTGTCATAATCAATGTGAGTGGGTGTTGACTCACACTAATTATGACACAAATAAACGATTTACTGAACTCTGGAGATGTCCACAGGTGAGGCCGTCAAAACATCAGTCACCAACAATAGTCTTTCTCAAGACGTACTACAACAACCTGGACGATCAACTTCACACATCTAATGATACTCCTAGGTTCAAACCATTTACTTTAGTGAATTTATCTGTTGGATAAGTCTGTGAACAACCAATCCCTGGTTCTTACAGATCTACCTAATGCAACTGTCCTACTGTATATACCTTTCCTTCGACTGTTTCTTTTACTGTGTCCTTCACTTTGACAACAGTCTGAGTGGCAACATTAGCGACACTATACAAAAAACCTGAAAATGGAAATTTTTTCTGGTCTTTATTTAGGATTCGACTACCGGTAGTTCTTGAAAATGGGAAGGTCATTATTTTTTAGACATCCCTTTTAACCTTGTGCAAAAAGAACAGAGCTTGCAACAATCAGTATTGAATTGTGGAAATAATGATAATCATCAGAATTTTGTATACAGTACATGATGATCAGAACTTTGTAAATTTAACTCAGAGGAGCCAAACAACGATGATAAATTTCAATAGTGTAGCATCTGGCTGCTATTAATAGCTCAACATGCAAATGAGCTATTTTCTTTTGTTATGACTGCAAGAATTATGGGTAAATATGGACAAACATGGATAATGATGTCATCTCGACAGAGTGCTGCAGTTGCAGGACCTCCCTGAAAATCACCTCGGTGAGTTGGAGCTTTCCTGATTAAATATTGTTATAATAATAATAAAAAGTGCTATTTACACACATCCTAGTTGATTATTTCAATAATTCTTGATTATGATGAAAAAAAAATTATGTATCAGTCAAATCCAACCATGCCCATACCCCCCCCCCCCCCGGGACACTGCCTGGGGGAGTTTGGAGGAGTTTAAGTCTTAAGCCTAAGGAGGTAAAGGGTGTTAACACCTGCCTTGTAAATAGCATTTATATAATTTGATATTTGAAAACACTGAAAATTGCTGTTATTGCTTTCATGTTTCCCCAGGGGCACTGCGGGGAATTAGCAGCGTTTTTGAAAAAAATGTCAAATGCCCGGGGGATGGCGATATTATTATTGAATATTGGGTTATAAGTTATACGTCATAAATAGATCTCTACAAAACAGGAGTTTATCGACCAAAAATAGCTATAACTGACCATTCTTTACACACTACTTACTTCCAATATTCATGGCAAGGTCTTTCGCTGTTTCTGTCGTATCTTTCTGCAGGCTAGTAGAGTCATTTTCGACCGACTCTCTCTTATGATCGCTCTGCTCATCCTTAGGCTTGGACGAAGACGTGGTTTCTGTTTCTTTATTCGATCCCCACCAACTACTGAACATCCTTTCACTGAAACGTCGTGTGTTTATCACGTTACCTTAAAACATCTTGTCTTTTTCCACCGGTTTCTTTACCTAAAAGTATTTTGTTGGCTCTTTTTGCGAAGGGGACTCATACAAAGAATATTGTTGTTTTGTATATTTTTACCTGCGATCAATATGTCCAGCGCCTACTAATGTAGGCATCTCCATCATTAAACTTCATGAAAAATACCATATTATCAATCACAAATTCAATCAAGTGTCAAGTTTTTATTTATTTACTTGGTATCGCTACAAATATCAATGTGTCGTAATTAATATTAATAAAGTTAATGAAATCGCCCTTTGGGCTCATGTTGGCTTGTTCTCCCAAACTTTTATCCTTTCAAACGGTCTTTCAAATAAAGCAAACTAAACTCCGGGAGCGGAGATAAGACCCTGGCTGTTTGACTAAACTCTGGGTTATACATGTTAACAACCATATAAGGAGTATAGCAAAGTGAGAGCCCTTCATCAGAGTAAGACGAGATGAAATAAAGTAAATAGGGTTTATATATATATATATGCCAAAAGGGTGTCACACTCACAAGTAGAAAGTAGCCAATCAAATGCACGGGAGATAAACACACTAATAATTACGGCAGGTCTAAAATGCAGACTGCAGACCGCAGACCGGAAAATGCAGACTGGGAAAAAACCCAGGAAAGGAAAAGATCTCGACGAGCGGCACATTCCCGCTGAACAAATTAGTCAGAAAATATGCTTCCTTCATAGAAAGAATCGGACTTTTATGTTTGATGATTCCGAGCCAAACAATTTTCGATTTCGGCAGGATTTGCTCCGATTTTCATGAAACAAAGTGCGTTGGTTAGATCTCATCGCAAAGAGTATTCCAGCTTAATACAGGTATGTTATTCAGAAAAAGTGGTTGGTTCATACCGGTTACTGTTCCAAAGCAAGACCCCACTACAAGATTGGAATCCTCTAAAACTATTATTTCTTGACATAAAGCATGCGTATTATTGTGCCAGGAAATTGATATTCAAAATTTGAAAGTTGCTGATTGTCACAACACCCCCTAATCGTGATGTTTTTGCCATGCACGTCTCTGGATATAGTCACCCCCCTTATTTTCTCCACTCCGACACCTCTGTGAATAGGTTCAAATCGGACCAATAAAATTAAAATCGGAAAACAAACGCTCACTTCATGCAAACTTAAAAGTTGTAATTCCACCATGAAGGAAGCATTTTTCTAACTAATTTCTTCAGCGGGATTGTGCGTCTCGATGAGATCTATCCTATGCACCTAATTCAGAATTGGATTTGAATCGAAACAACCGAAAAAAAGTTATTAAAAAACAAAAACTACGTACTGGAGATGATGTGTCGGAATTCCGGTATGAAGCAACCACTTTTTCTGCATAATATATTAAGCGGGAATACTCTTTGTGACGAGATCCAACCAACGCACTTTGTTTCGTGAAAATCGGATCAAATCCTGCCGAAATCGAAAATTGTTTGTCTCAAACTCAGCAAACATAAACGTCCGACGAAGGAAGCATATTTTCTGACTAATTTGTTCAGCGGGAATGTGCCGCTCTTTGAGATCTTTTCCTTTCCTGGGTTTTTCCCCAGTCTGCATTTTCTGGTCTGCAGTCTGCATTTTAGACCTGCCGCTAATAATTATTGAGATGCGAAAAGTTAAATCATTTGCTATTTTTACAGTAGATCAGCAAACAGACTGAGGGGGAGGGAGAAATGACAGGTCCAATATTCAAGGGGATTAGGCGATAGTAAAGCAGTAAGAAACAAAAAATTGAAAATGAATGAAATTGTAATGAAATGTATTAGCTCGGGATGAGCCTATAATCGGATATTTATCGGTATAGAAGCCGATAATCGGCAACTTTCAGGCTTATTTAGGCAAATAATACCTTACCTTTTAGTTCTAGAACATTCCACAGTGTTACAAGTACATTTTCATTTTTCAATAAAGAAATACCTAATTGTTTTCGTGTTTGGATGGCCTGATCCAAACACGCGCCGTTGCGAGACTTGAGAAAAGCGTAAAGAAACCCGAGCCGCTAGGCAAGTGCTTTTTAGCTTTTCGAAAGTCGAGCAAGATCCGGCCAAGTGTTTGGACCAGGCTATCTAAACACGGAAAACCTTTAGGTATTTATTTTACAAAATAATACGAACGAACGAGCAACACAAATTTGAGGAAACTTTTGGCAGGAAATTTCCGTGTTTGGATGGCCTGATCCAAATTAATCCAGTATAATATTGCAGTCTTGACCAATTTGTCCATTGAATATATACTATAGATTGCTTGCGGTTGATGATAACGCCATTATCATGGCTCGTTCAACGCGAAGTGAAGTTTGGAATTATTAAGTATGCGAGAATGACGAAGCGAAGGTATAGCTTGCTTATAGTTTGCAAGGAAAAAGGAATAGACGTTAACATCCCAAGAGGTGGTAAGTCGAGTAAGACTTACAACACAACGAACTAAAGCCCGCCGCACACTAGAGCTATCAGCTTAGCAAAGTTTCACTCGTGACTGTTGGCGTAAGCAAGTTCCCCCAGTGTGCGGTGGCGTTTTGAGCGCTATTGTTCACGCGTGCCATCGGCGCCGTATATTCACATGTTGAATAATTTTGTGCACGAGTGAACATTTCCTCCAATTAGTGTGCGCGCGTGCAAAGCTATCAGCTTACAATAGGAGGCAAATACGCATGCGTGTTGACTCATATATTCAAATCAAAATGGCGACTAGTATGTGCTGTTGCTGATGCTATATGTGTGAGGACAATGAAACTAATTTCAAAACTTCGTCGAATGAATCTTTATCCAGCCTGTGAAACTGCCTAAACTGTTCAGGATCTTCAACATTCAGTTCGCGAACAATATTCGCGCAAGCTCCTTGTGTTTGGCGTCGTGATATCCACCGTTTAGTCCATACTTTTCGTTGCGAAGCTCTTAAACGTCTTCGTCTGCGTCGCATTAACAGAAGAAGCAATATTTCTTCTTCGTCTGATGAGGATGAGTCAAACTCGTCTTCGCAAACAACGGCGGCCATGTTTCACGAATTGATTTAAAAATATGAGTCAACACGCATGCGTATTTGCCTCCTATTGTAAGCTGATAGCTTTGCACGCGCGCACAGTTGGCCTCCTATTGTAAGCTGATAGCTTTGCACGCGCGCACAGTTGGAGGAAATGTTCACTCGTGCACAAAATTATTTAACATGTTGAATATACGACGCCGATGGCACGCGTGAACAATAGCGCTCAAAACGCCACCGCACACTGGGGCAACAGTCACGAGTGAAACTTTGCTAAGCTGATAGCTCTAGTGTGCGGCGGGCTTTACGGATTCACCTACAAAAGCATCCGACGCAACTCAGTGAACTAGTCGCAAAGGAAGAAAAAAGACGAAGTTAGCGGATGAGGAAGCTAAGAGTGAAGAAGGAAAAGGCACGACATCTACTAATAACGAAACAGCTTAAAAAGCAACTGTCCGAGTTCAGGAGAGTTTTGAAAATGTTCCCTTGTGGGATCATAAATAGTCCACAAGCCGAGAAAATCACCCAACTGATTGCTGAAATGATGGTGGAAGACAACCAGCCTTTTCTGATGGCAGACGACATTGGCTTCCTCCGTTTAATTGGTCATTTGGCTCCGCGTTATAAGGTTCCGAGCCGTTTTTACTTCAGCGACAAAGTCATACCGTTAACGTACTGTCACGAGTAGTTGTACTAGATTTTAAGATTATGAATGGACTTCTCTTCTGGATAAAACAACCCTACCCAAAGAAAAGAAACCCAAGAGATCAACGAGATCATGTAGTAGAGAAACTGGCACCACCTTTGAGGAGCGACTGTGCAGAACATCAACGCGTACAGCAGATCATACATTCATACTTGGTCAGGTCAACAAGGACATGGCCAACGCGCTACCAAAGGAAGTGCCCTGTGACACAACATCTCTGACAAACTTTAAAAATAATCTCAAAAAATACTATATGACTCTGCTCTACGCTCAACATTCAACGCTGAAGACACACGTACATGGAAGACTGTGTCAAGTGTAATTCGGCTCGCAGTCTATTGGTCCTCCTTTCTTGTTAATTGTTTTTAAACTATAATTAAGCTCGTGTCCTTGGTCTTCGTGTGATTTTTCAGACTATTTCTTAGTGTAATTATCTGTTTGATTAGTTGCTTGTTTGCTTGTTGTCTGATTGTCTGTCCGTTTGTTTACTTGTATGTTTGTTTCTGTTTTCTTTTCATTCTACTCATTTCTTTTTCCTGTTCAGTTTTTTGTATCTCATTCAAAATATTGTAATAATGGATGCGCAGTAATTGGCCTTCAGCTGTTGTGGTTTTCCCAGCTACTTCTATTGCTTGTATTTGTATTTGTATGAATGTATTGACATATTATTGTAATCATGTATAAGGCAAAGTTTAATAAAAAAGCATGATGGCGAGCGAAATGGTGAAGTGGAAAACCGGCTTAAAGGGAAATGGCAATAAAAATTTTCTTTGTCTCATTTGAAAGAACATTTAAAATAATATATGAAGACCTTTTAAAATTTCCCCGTAACTTCCTTAATTTTTGAAATATCTGTGAACAAAAATATCTGCAATCCGCCATCTTGTTTTATCTAATTAAGTGACGTCAAAACCAGGGTAAACATTCTAAAAGTTGTAAATAATTGCCCAAATATCAGTGGAATGCGTTCAAATAGATTGCTAGTTCACTTAAAAGTATACAACACCCAAAACAGCTACGATTTAGCATCTATAATGACTCGATAATTGCTGATATAAAAAACATTTCTACCCTGGTTGTGACGTCACGGAAAATGGAGATTCCGCCTCGCCCCCAATTCCGCCCGCCCCACCAAACGTAACGTCTGTCACGCAGGCTAACGACGGGCAACCTCGACGACGCGGCCAAGCAGTGTGAATAGCGGAGCACGTTAATGCTATTTATAGAACCAAAACTCAGACAAACAAACCAAAATTGAATCTGAAATGATAAAGGAACTCCATCTATAGTTTTTCCATATCGCTCTTCGTTCTAGAGATATTGCGATTTGTAAATAACACACTGCATACGTCACATTGTATAATCTGCCTCGTTACGCGCGCGTAGAAGGGTACGAGGCAGTTGTATAATGAATGGTTGAGAAACCATCAATCGAAACTTTCATTATTAGGTGTCATAAGACAAATACCCCTTACATGGGCAGTTTCGTGTGACTTTGTTTGATAACTTCAACGATATTGCTACTTTTACAACAACTCATTATTTTATGTGACGTATGCAGTTATTTAATGTCACGTATTGCGATTTGTCTTATATGTAAATATGTCAAACAAATCGCAATATCTCAAGAACGAAGAGCGATATGAAAAAACGATAGATGGAGTTCCCTTATCATTTCAAAAGTTCTTTCAAATAAGACAAACGTAATTTTCATTTCATATACACAGAATTTGAAAGAAGCCATCGTAAATTGACTACCGTATATGAGATTTGAAGTTTGTTTTATGACCTCCAAAACGCTGCAGTTCTGCTAAAACGCATGTAGTGTTTGAGCTGAAGTCGACATTAAGGAACAGCTCTCGTTTCTGAGCGAGTTCACCTAAAGACGTGAAAATGCGGCTCTTACTTCGTGTACCAGACTGGCAGTGCACAGAATAGAATTACATCATTGAAATATTTAGTTTAAAAGTAGGGTTAGTATTCCTTTATTTTAGGGTTAGGACTAGAGTTTTTATTTGGGTTATGGTTCGGGTTTTTGTTCTTGTAAAGCTTCTGAATCCCGAGAAAATAACCTTGATGTGTCTATGACGTAGTGTCCATTGTGTGTCCATTGTGTGTCCGGTACAGGAAGGAGATGCCGAAAATGCTCAGAGTTGCGGTGAACGGTATTGAGAATACTCTTGGGACTACAAATTATTAATTCTCTCTGTTTTGTATGAATAATTATTTTGTTTTGAAGGCTGCGTGTCGAGGTAGTCACGTAGTAGATCTTAAAATCCTTACTAATAGAATCCAGACGCACGTTTGCGGGAATAATTGTCAAGATTTCCAAAAGAGTGCGTCACAATAAAAATTAGCCAATCAAATGCACCACGGGAGTGTCTGGTCATATACAGTAGTTGTCTATACACACAGAGTGGGTGTGACATCCGTCACTAATAGGGGGGTGGTTCGACTATAAAAAATATTAATTTTCTTTGATTGAAGTAATATTTTGCTAAAGCCAAGAAAGAAGACCGTTTTCACGACTCAATATGTCGGCGTCTGTTTTGAGGAAACAATGCGACTACAAATACGTCGCTCAAAATTATTCCAAAGTAAATGAACCGCAAATCGCGTACGGCAAGAAATTTCTCAAACTGTTGCGCGTGAAACGTGGAGATAAAGTGTTGGACATGGGTTGTGGAACCGGAGAATTGACATCATTCATTGCAGAGCTAGTTGGTGAACATGGTCAAGTGCTTGGTATAGACCCCGACAAAGAGAGAATCAAAGTTGCCATTCAAAAGCATTCCGGGACGAAGAAGAACCTGAAATTCATGGTGGGAGATAGCTCCACTCACTTCCCTCACTACAACGAAGAATACTACAATGTCCACTACAGTAATTTTGTTTTCAAATGGCTGACGACAAGAGAGAGAGTCGTGTACCTCCGATCAGCGTACAAGTGTTTGAAGCCAGGTGGAAGAATAGCTATTATGGACACGGACGAGTATCCAGAACTTCTAACCAATGTTTCCAAACTTCTGCCAGATGGTGACATTGAACAGAACAGAGCACGGCAGAGCGAAAGTATCAGGAAGGAAGACGTGCAAGCGATGGTGGAAAAATCACGGTTTGTGATTCGCGTGGGTGAGCATACAAAAGCCGACGTTATGTTCCCGAGTCTGGAGACGTTTCTAACGTGGTTTTGTGTTTCTGATTACATCGACGAGAGCAAAATAGTGCCCGAGAAAAAGGAGGCGTTCGCCAAGAACTTTGTCAACGGAGACGGAACGGTTTATTTAGAGTCAGAGATTTACCGAATCATTGCAACGAAGAAATTGGGCAAACAATGCTATACAACTTTTTAAGGGTGTCTTCTTCTCAGGCGAGCATCGACCATAATTTATATAGTTCCTACCTCTCGCAATAGAACCTTATAAGGCATAGCCTGTTTCCAATTCTCCCAGTTTTCCTTGAAGCATTGAAGAAAATACGAACTAAAATATATATATAGTAATTTCTTCCATGTCTACGATTGCTTGAATAAATTTTCAAAATAAATCTTGCTTCCACCAGATGCAGTCAAGCTTTTTACGGAGTTTCAGACATGGATATTTCACGATTCGGCCCCAAGTGAAATGTTTTAATCATTGAGGAAAGCCCGCTAGTCGCTGATTGGTTGTTTTTGACAGTTCTTCATGTGGGCGGAAATCCAAAAACATGGGTCTTTCGTGAAGGCGTTCCCTCCCCTCCCCCACGAAAATTAAGTTTGCCTTATTTGGGAGGGACATCTTCTGTAGTTTTTCGTTTCGTTGCTTCGTTCTTGAGATATTTCAGTTTGTATTAAGTATATGCAAATGATAATGTGTAAACGTGCATAATGAGTTATCGGAGGTTCTATTATCAAAGAAAATCACTTGAAATTCTACAAATTCCATGTTTTTGGAAACACTCACGCACATGTTTCATTCAAATTAAATTTGGTTTTATAATTATAGCAAATATATATAACCTTCTCCGATAAGTCATTATGCACGTGTACGTCACACCATTGTCATTTGCATATTATACAAACTAAAATATCTTGACAACGAAGCAAGGAAACGAAAAACTACAGAAGACATCCCTCTGCCATTTGAAGTGTTCTTTCAAATAAGGCAAACTTATAAATTTCTCATCGCAGGGTCGCGGGTTCAATTCCAGCCGGAAGGCCTTGAAGTTGCATTTTTCGCAACTGGTCCCGGTTTGGTCTTAAAAATGTATATATTCCAACACTCGAAATTTTCCTTCACCATAAATCTTTAGAACCTGTAGTTTAATGGAGTGAAATGCCAAATATTACTACTATAAATATTACTGGTACATGCAGGTGGTATACAAATATGGACAATGGATTAATCAATTCTATACTCTTCATCGATTTGAAAAAGGCATTTGAAACTATTGACCATGACATTCTTTTAAATAAATTATCTTGCTATATGGTTTCAAAAATATGACCATTGAACTTTTCCGCAATTATTTAACTTAACGTACTCAAATAACATTTGTTAAAGTGTCACTACGATGAAAATTCACCCTCGTCTTTTAGATTTTCTTTAGCATAGAATAGTATTTCAGGGTCGAAAGTGATCATCGATGTAAAAAAAAAACTAAAAAATGGTATTTTGAAGTAAGTATTTTGACTTTTTTTTTAGCTCTGAAATCACTATTATTTAGGCCACCATTACTAAAAACGTGTTCCAAGAGAGCCCGCAATTTCAAAAGGTAATATTGTTTGTGACGTCAAATTCGCAATGCTACGCCTGAATTTCGGTCGAGGTTATTTGTTTTCTTGTTTTTTTCGAGAAGTAGATGAAATGTCCAGCCTTTCAGACGAAGAATTTGAAAAAACGACCTTGATTTACTTGAAGAATTACGTGGAGTCTTCGCGTTGAGAATCTGACGTCACTTCGTTACGCTGGTCAAGAACATGAACGATTAATGGCGGACATAACAACTCCAGATTCGGAGTCAGAAAAATAATACTTGCCATCGTCGAATCGCAAAACGGTTTCGACCAAGTAATATTTAGCAGCTCTGCTTTATAAATACGTAAAAATATCGATAGGTAAAAATTTGATCGTATATAGTGGCACTTTAACAATATTCCATCTGATAGCGCGCTGATATAACATGTGGAGTACCTCAAGGATCTATTTTAGGACCATTATTCTTATTATACATTAATGATTTACCGAATTACAATCTGATATGATGGTCATCTATATGCCGACGATACTAGTTTGACATATGCGGACAAAGATATTAATCCTCAAAACGATAACAAGCATTGTGAATTTACGCATTTGAAAGAAGCCATCGTAAATTGACTACTTTATATGAGATTTGAAGTTTGTTTTATGACCTCCAAAATGCTCAAGTTCTGTTAAAACGATTGTAGTGTTTGAGCTGAAGTCAACATTAAGGAACAGCTCTTTGCACCCCTAAGGCCCTGTTACACTATGCAATTCTTCGTGCAACTTGTCTCTCAGCGCCGTTGCTAGACAAGTTGCACGGACCATTGCATCGTGTAACATGCTGTGCAATGGTCAAAATCGATGCAAGACAAGTTGCACCAATCGTTGCACGAAGTAGAATCGGGTTCTACTTTCTGCCACGATTGCAACAATTTTTTTCAGCGTTGCATCGTGTAACACCCTTTCAGCAACTTGTCTCGCAATGTTTCCATAACAGCGACTGCGAACCGACGCATACACGTCATCCAGTGTTCTCGCAAAAAAAATGGCTTTTATCGAAAAAATGCTTTTATCGAAAAAAATGAACAAACGCGTTGCAGCGTGTAATGCACCCCTCACCTTGCAACTGTAACGCCGCACAAATCATCATTTCGAGACACTGCATCGCGTAACAGGGCCTTAAGTGAGTTCATGTCGCCCTAAAGACGTGAAAAGTAAACAGAACGAGGACGGTATTGAGAATACTCTTGGGATGTTACTTGGGACTTTTACGACGTGGCAGCCAGCCAAAAGGGTGCGTCACAACAGAAATTAGCCAATGAAATGCACGGGAGATAAACAAAAAGTTGTCTACACACATATAGTGGGTGTGGCATCCGTCACTATATAATTCTTTCTATTTTGCATTCTAGCTTTGATTGTTTTGCTAAAGCCAAGAAAGAAGACCGTTGAACACATTCTGCAATACATTGATTTCACGACTCATGCAATATGTCGGCGTCTGTTTTGAGGAAACAGTGCGACTACAAACACGTCGCTGAAAATTATTCCAAAGTAAATGAACCGCAAATCGCATACGGCAAGAAATTTCTCAAACTGTTGCGCGTGAAACGTGGAGATAAGGTGTTGGACATGGGTTGTGGAACCGGAGAATTGACATCATTCATTGCGGAGCTAGTTGGTGAACATGGCCAAGTGCTTGGTATAGACCCCGACAAAGAGAGAATCAAAGTTGCCATTCAAAAGCATTCCGGGACGAAGAAGAACCTGAAATTCATGGTGGGAGATAGCTCCACTCACTTCTCTCACTACAACGAAGAATACTACGACGTGCACTACAGTAATTTTGTTTTCAAATGGCTGACGACAAGAGAGAGAGTCGTCTACATCAGGACAGCGTACAACTGTTTGAAGCCAGGTGGAAGAATAGCTATTATGGACACGGACGAGTATCCAGAACTTCTAACCAATGTTCCCAAACTTCTGCCAGATGGTGACATTGAACAAAACAGAGCACCGAGGAGCGAAAGTATCAGGATGGAAGACGTGCAAGCGATGGTGGAAAAATCACGGTTTGTGATTCGCGTGGGTGAGCATACGAAAGCCGACGTTATGTTCCCGAGTCTGGAGACGTTTCTAACGTGGTTTTGTGTTTCTGATTACATCGACGAGAGCAAAATAGTGCCCGAGAAAAAGGAGGCGTTCGCCAAGAAGTTTGTCAACGGAGACGGAACGGTTGCTTTAGAGTCAGAGATTTACCGAATCATTGCAACGAAGAAACTGGGCAAACAATGCTATACAACTTTTTAAGGGTGTCTTCCATGATTTATATAGTTCCTACATCTCGCAATAGAACCTTGTAAGGCATAGCCTGTTTCAAATTCTCCCAGTTTTCCTTGAAGAAAATACGAACTAAATATATATATATATAGTAATTTCTCAATACCTTTATTAACACTTCTAAAGAATAAAATTACAAAGCAATACCGATGTTCCGTCTACGAGTTGTCTTCGCAATTTATCTTTGCAGAATATTGCGATAGAGTTATTGACCAAGTGGGAGGTCTTTGCACAAAATTATCCTGCCTGCAGTCTTTCAGTATACAGACCGAGCGACGAAGAAGCGGGTCTACAGTGTTCAGCAAAGTACTGATATTTTGTACTTATAAGTAAAAGTAAAAAGTAACTCCTCAGTTTATACTTAAGTAAAAGTATGGCCTGAAAATCTTACTTAAGTAAAAGTAAAAGTATGGCTTGAAAATCTTACTTAAGTAAAAGTAAAAGTATGGCCTGAAAATCTTACTTAAAGGGATATGGCAATATAAATTAACTTTGTCTCATTTGAAAGAACTCGTGAAATGGTATAACAAGACCTTTTACAATTTCCCCTTATCTTTTTTGGTTTTCGAAATAATTTGACGAAAGACAGCATGCTGTCCGCCATCTTGGAATTATTTTCGATATGCATGTGACGTCATAAGTAGGGTAAAGTGAAATTTTTATCTTGCCAACCTTACGACATTGAGCCAGAAACTCGATTATGTTGCACTATTTCCATTTTCAATCGACCCACAATATTTTAAAAAGCCTTCCGCGGAAATTCTGTCACCCATGGAGTAGTTTCATCAGGTTTATCCTGCTTGTGACGTCACCAATTTCCTAGTTAATTAGGTCAAATATTACAACAAGATGGCGGATTGTAGACTGTCTTTTGTCATAATTATCTGAAATAATTCAAAAACCAAGAAAGATACAGAAAAATTGTAAAAGGTCTTCTTATACCATTTTACGAGTTCTTTCAAATGAGACAAAGTTAATTTATATTACCATATCCCTTTAAGTAAAAGTAAAAGTAAAAGTATGGCCTGAAAATCTTACTTAAGTAAAAGTAAAAGTATGGCCGGAAAATTTTACTTAAGTAAAAGTATGGCAAAACATATTCCAGAAAAGTACTTCAGAAACAAACTATATATCGAACCACTAACCAACATGACAAATGACAATTGATAATCTGGTACTGTACTTTAATCTGGGCGCTGTTTGGCGGCGCCAACTCAACAGACACGCAAAATGAACTTCACGCGATTTCTCCAGCGGATAGAGTGTGGACCGAGTATTTCGCAACTCCGCGTTCCGAATTTCTTTTTTTACTTTGCCGATAAAACAAAAAGTAAGGAAGTAAAAAAGTAATTTTTTTACAAAAATTTTACTTCGTTACAAGTAAAAAGTATTTGTTGAAAAATATACTTCGTTACAAGTAAATACTGATTTTTTTACTTAAGTAAAGTAACGAAGTAAATTTACTTCGTTACTGGCGAACACTGCGGGTCTAGTTTAGTTTAGTTTATTAGATTTATCACTCTTTGGTGAACGGAATACCCCAACAGGCTAGAAGCCCAATTGATAGGAGTTCCGAGGGCCTACGATTTAAGGTCGTAAGTCTTACCATTTGCTGATATTATTGCAAAGGCAGCACTTTCTCCTCGATTATTTTTAAGACCCTGAGTGGAGGTCCGACCCAGGGTTTGAACCCAAAGGATTTGAGTGTCTCCCAGCTCATATAGACATGTGTGGTAACCACTAGACCACAACAACTGGTTGAAAGAAGACCAAGGGCAGGATAATTTTGCCATAAAGATCGACCAAACGAGGTTAGTAAGGTTTTTATTATATGTATTTTATTATGTAATGCAGATCTAAGCTTTATTTTGGTTCATTGCATAGCTCTAGCGGTGGTTTTGATTATTGAAACGTTTCGCACTTGTAGCATGGTCGTGGTTATAGATGGTAGGTCTGAGTCGTCTTCTGGACGATCCTTTTATTAGTATTAAAGTTAGTATTAGAAAACCATTAGGCGGAGGGTAGAAAACCTATTAGGCGGGGGATTATAGGTTTGTTTTGGGGTTAGCAGTTCCATGATGTATTTCATCATACAGGCATGTCCGATCGTAACAATCTCTCATTTCGTCCAACCTCTCGCGGATACTAAAAAAGATCGTCCAGAAGACGACTCAGACCTAGTACCTCACGGTCACCTCAACTGCGAGTGTACCATCTAGCCACAGCCTTGTAGTATTTGTATATCTAGAGAAATTATGTTTATGATAAGCGGAAGATTTTACGCAAATTAGTTTTCTGGATGAACTGAGGGTATAAAACATTTCAGTAAACAAGACCACCACTAGAGCTATGCAATGAACCACGATGAAGCTCAGATCTGCATTACAAACATTTTTATGCGGAAAAACTCATGATTTAGACTATCGAGCCACCTTAAAAATTTTCAGTTGTTTTGTAAATATGACAGGTCTTTACCGGTTTGTATAGATCGCTCAGGAACCAATCAGATTATAGAAAAGATGCGTTACCAAGCCATATAATAAGATACAGTAGCTTAATGGCAATTGTAATGCCTGTTTTCACTGCTAATATACGGTTTTCATATCTGATTTGTGATCTCTTCTCTAAGTCTGAGAGATCTGTTACGATTTCAACGCTTGTCTTCGCTTCACATCCCAATTGTATACACGAGCCATATCTTTTCACACGAGTTAAGGTCTACACGAGTATAGAGTAGAGGTAGAGGTAGAGTAGAGGTAGAGTAGAGGTAGAGTAGAGGTAGAGTAGAGGTAGCGTAAGGTAGAGTAGAGGTAGCGTAGGGTAGGGTAGAGGTAGAGTCTCCGGCCAAATTGAGGTGCTCATGGCCAGGAATTCGCATTTGTATTGGGCATGCGCAAAATCGGTAAAACATGGCGGCCAGCAATAACAAGACGTGTGGCTAAATCGAGAGTTGGCACCCTGGCCGCCATATTGAATTAATGCTGGACTTATGGACTTATTAGTTATTAATGGCCTGGAGAGTCTGGGGACGAGAATGATTGTTTGAAATATACGAATTTTGTCCGTCTTTAATTATTTTTATTGTATTTATACCTTAAAAATCGTGGAAAGACTCGAAAGAATTTTGTTCTTTGACGAATGCAACTTAAATAACTCATTTTCAGGCGAATATTGACAAAATAGTTTACTAAATATATTATTATTTACAAGTTAATAAATATTTAATTGTCACGGTTATTTCTGATATTAATTATCTGTTGGTTTTTGGTTTTGGATGATATGTAAATGTAGAAAACTGTGAGGACGGGCTATAATGCGTATCATATTGCAACACGCGCTGGACATGCAGTGTAAACCTTACTAAAAGTATGAATAAAACACAGAAACAGAGAGTAAAGATGCGTATAATTGTATAGTGCATAGCATAATTACATGCGGGATAACCCTGTACGATTTTCGACCTTTATATACGGTAAGATTTCAATATGGCGGCCAGGGTTGCCAACTCTCGATTTAGCCGCACGTAATAACAAGGAATTAGTCTACGCATTTCACGAGAAATGAAATAGAAGTTTACCAACGAAAGAATCCCAATTTGTTCACCTCAGATCAAGTACCCTTCGTCGATTCAGGGTTTCCAAATTGAATACGAAATCTAGCCTTATATTATATTACCTTACGGACCTTTGAATATTCCCGTAAAATGTCGGCGAACATATCGATGTTAACGGTCCACTAGCGAGTTCCTCAAGGCAGTCCAAATGTGCACCTAAGGTTTTGAAGTTGAAGTATTGTACAATGCAATAACTCTTTCTGGAATTTAAGTTCGCGTTGTTTGACCTTTCCATTTTGTTCGTCAAAAACCGATGTTATGGTCTCAGAGACACCGACTCATGACTGGGTATACGCAAACGAAATCTTCGTTTTTAAAATCGTCATAACTCTGCTAGACGTTTCAGTATCACAACTCATGTCGCATCGAATTGAAGCTTGTTGTCTGACTGTGTTAGTTAGCATGGTTTGAAGAGCGATGGAAATAAATTCAATTGCGAGCGGTTGCAACTGTCAAAATCAGCACTGTTATGTTATGTTTCTTTTACTATATATCAATCAAATGAGGCAATCACCTCTGCAGCCAACGAACTTGTTTGAATTTATTGACAACAGACGGATTTCATTAATTAACAAGCGTCGCATAATTCCGAATCTTTCCATAGAGGAGTCGACAAAGAACATCTACTTTGTAGAATAAAATGAATCTGGACTGCTAATTAAATAAATTAAAGCTGAAAAGTATCGGCATTTCATTTGTGTTGACACGATACGAAGGCTGAGCGTGCCGTTTTTATCTCGCACCACCGCTTGGAAATGATTTTCAAATTGCTCCAGATAATTAGTTGACGGTTTCGCACATTTTCAGTCTTGTATCGCGTGTAAACGCAACGGCTAACATAGGATTACGGAATAACATAAGATGGCGATTACGGAATTACGGCTTTTTTTCAGGCTTTAGCTGCATAATTTGTCAGAGCTAAAACTGACTTGGCCACTCATCTTGAGTCGTGTGTGTGTGTGTGTGTGTGTGGGTGGGTGGTGATGGGGGGGGGGGGTTGGGGTGCGCGACAGCGCTAGGTACCAGGTTGAGACCATGATTTTCCATCAATAATAGAGATAAGTATAAATTACCAGCATAAATGTAGAAGTCATACATGAAGCCAGAAGCACCAGCTCTTACTTTCTTAAACCCCCACTTTACTGGCTTTTTGGAGTTATACTGGCGAATCCCGCTATATTTTGTTTTTGCAGGAATGATCTGCTCGTCTACACAATGCCTCTCTTCTGGCTTAATCTTCACACATTGTTCACGGAAAATGTCAAGTACTGCTTGGATCTTAACCAGCTTAGAAGCATTTCCGTCCATAACACTGTTGTCAACAAAATGAAGGTTTGATCTAAGTTTTTCATACCTTTTCAAAGTGTTGGTCCGACCCAGGGTTTGAACACGGGTCTCCCAGCTCATAAACATGTGTGGTAACCACTAGACCATATAAGTAAAAGGATACTAACTTCTGTTGTAACATACTGATCTTTGAGAAAATCTAAATCCTCACTAACTACTTCAAGAGATTTGTTTGCAGCTTGAAGACTTTTACTCAGCAAACTTTCTGCATCGTCAATACTATACTCCAGCATAACATTGGCCTGGAGTGGGAGAAAAATATGGTGAATTGTTGAGCAAGGAGATGAGAAATTTATGAAAAGATACAACGATAGTCTCTCTCTTCCTTATTAAAAAACCAAAAGGAAAGGAAACAGGATGATAACAAAACAACTTTACAAGCTTTCTTTTTCTAATTTGTTTTAAACACATGGATTTTGTATACACCTTAAGGTGGCTCCCTACTGTTTCTTGAAAGGTGCAAATTTCAAGTGCAAAAATGCAAATTTCAATCTCGAAAAGTGCCCATGGATATTTCGGAAAAGATTGAAACTAAAGCTATGCATAGAATAACTTTCAGGGCATCAATACTATTAATGGCTAAAGTGTTTCATCTGTTGCTGTGACAACAGTGACGTTTCAAAATGGCCAAAAATGAACATTTAATCTAATTTATTTCGCAAACGAGTCGGTGACCCCCCATTTTTTTGGCATTTAAACATTTCTTTTAGTTTAATTAATGAATAGACAAATTTAAAAAATTTGGCCGTGACAAAGCTTTATTTAGACCACGAGCAGGAATTCCACCTGAAAACGCGCAAATTCTAGACTTCTGGTTCAAATTTCCCACCCGAAAAAAGGCCTCGAACGTCAAATTCCCTACTCCCGGACACAGCTTAGCGTCAAATTCCCGGGGTATGCCGGGGGGATGGTGATGTTTCGAATTGATCGGTACATAAGTAATGTTATTCCCACAACAACTACTAACAAATATTTGTAGAATACCCAGATTCCTTCAGCAACACGCAATTTCTGGTACTTAGGATTATATACAGGTATGGCAAAATAATTATATCATAAACATACTTACACCAAGCCATAGACACACTGTGTCAGTAGGTGGTACTAATGCATTCACATACAGTTGATCCGACAAAAGAAACCGCGTGTTTAAAGTTGTGTTCACTTTCTGTAAGAAAAAAAAACAGGCAAATTTCAGACTAAAAAATTTAGACAATGAATTTAGACAATGAATCGACTTAACCGATTAATCTGCTCATCTCTAGTAGAAAGACAACTTACTTTTTTCTCCTGGAGGACATTCACCATTTCATAAGTCGATTTCAGATCTGGAATTTTGTTCAGTAACCTACAAAACATAATGTAACCCAGGGGTGATCAACATCTAACTTCACCCAACTAGTACTATATGAAATGTTTGTAGACCAGTAAGGAGAATTTGTATGTTAATGCTAGTGTTCAACCAACCTCGTACCCAGGGTCTTATCTCTGAACCCCGCCCTATTTTCGCAGAGGCAGGGGGGGGGGGCGGAGACAAGACCCTGGGTACGAGGTTGGTGTTCAATCTGTTATTACTTGCGTTTCTTGGCCAAAAGATTATACTCCATAAACTTGTATTTTTGATGCTGCTCGTCTAGCCTCCTTAAAACAGTTTCTGCACCATCACGACCATCTTTGCTCATGAATTCATCTACATCTTGCTGTAAAAAAAACATTTGATACTTGTTGCTATGAAGGGCACATCATACGAAACGTCGTCCATGAACATACGTAAGTATACTCTTAAGCAGGGTTCGAATTAGTTAAGTAAAACGATGTGCATTTCCCCCCCCCCCCCCGAAAACATGACGTCCAGGTGGGCCTCTCAATACACTATAAGCAAAATAATGGTGTGTAAGAAATTGAATGCTTAAAGGAATTCTAGGCTAGGCGTGCAATACTTTTGGTTGCTCTTGCCCTGTTGGTTTAAAAGATTGGAAAGTTTATAAAATCACTGAAATGCGGACAGAACAAAAAATGCGTCACATGCAAAAAATGCCGTCGACCACAATCGTCAATCGATTATGGCTTTTCTTTGCAATTTTTGTGACTGTGGGAAATACACACAATTTTTTCACCTTTGGGAAGTAGGACTGTTGACTTAATTTATAGTTTGTCAGAACTATTTGTTTGTGTTCAATACTGAGACTATTTTTTCTGCACATCGCTTTGAAAAGTGATGTGCAACTTTTACTATTTGGGTCAAAACGATATGCAAATTGCACATTGCACACATTAATTCGAACCCTGCTCTTAAGTACTTTTCAACACATTGAAGTTCTCTTATTTCTCCTTTTATTATATGCAGTTCTTTTGAGAACTTAGCAGCTTTAATATTTATTCTTTTGGGATAGTTATCCATTATCCCTGAGATGCAGATAGTTATCCCTTTCTATCCCTATTGTTTTCTGGGCATTATCCCTAGTTTTCCCAATTACCTGTATTACTTAGCTAGTCATACCTTATCCCCCATTACCCTTATATACGGTAAAGCCTAGTTTTCACTGCTTCAATATGGGTGTGTCTCTCTCTACCTATATGCACCTATATAACCTATATAATCTATAGAACCTGTTGAACTATAAAACCTATAGTTCTATCCAGTGTGCATTTCATGTACTCCATGTCAGAGATTCCCGGCGTGGACTTGCGAAAATGGTTGGCGTGTTGGCGTAAGATCGTCAAACTATAAGTGCGTGGCTGTAGCGGCGCGTGCGCCAAAAAGTGATTTCTGCTTTATGTTACTTGTTTAGGCATATCAATGTTGCTTTCAACCAGTGGCGGACACTCCCCCAATAATTTTAGCTGAAGCTTTCATTTTGAAAAGTGGAAGCACAAGAAAGTTTTCATTTCAAGAAGTGGAAGCACTACCAAGCGTGCCGTCTAATGTGTTAGCTAAGTAATCACGCGGGTGTTATACCTTGTCATCTCGACACCGATAGCATTGGAAAGCTACGTTTTCACTAAGTATTCTTATCCAAACCATAGTAAACTTTGAACAATGCTGCGGGTTATATCAGCGAAGGAAAGCCGTGTGTTTGAAGGCAAAGTAAGATGACACGTTGTTTTGCCAGTTGGCAATGTCCTATGTTTTGAAGATTCAAAACGAAAAAGCAGGGCCGTTATTTCGAATATTGAAACCTAACGTAACAAATAATATCGAGCAATCATTTGTTAATGAGAAACGATTTCGGAAACTAAAAATAAATTTTACATTGTCATTGGCGAGTTAATTAAACCACCTTGCAATTCCATTCACAAATGTAGATAATCATCTAGAATATTTTCTCTGAAATGTTGTTTTTTTATGCTTAGCATGTGATTTATAACAAAATGCACCATTAAAATAGTGTTTTGAAAACCTAAAATTTTTTACAAAATGTGTTCTCAGAATGCTGCAAATGCCATTTCAGAGATCCAAATTTCCTTTGTGCATGCCCCCGCACCCCCCTAGATGGCTCGCGCCTTCGGCACTTGCCCCCCCCCCAATATTTCGTCAAGTGTCCACCACTGCTTTCAACCTCATCCTCAGGGTCTTGTGTGTTTTGAAATTAAGCCACAAGAAGGCATGTTATTTCCTCAGTTTTCAAATGCATCGGCGTGAATATCACTCTGGCGTTGATACTTGAGTTTACATGGAATCATAGAATGCACCCTGGACCTATTAATAATTATACAGAACCTACTAAGGCCAAGTAAAAAAAATTATGTGGTTCCAGTTAGGGTAGGTAGATCGGGATTTTTTTTTTTTTGAGAAAAGTTTTTGGATTACATTGTTGTGCAAGAATGATGGCCTGGGAACTAATTTAGCAAAATGGTGATTGTTACAAAGCCAGCGACAGTGGCAGGTCACATAGTGATTTATGTTACGAATTTACCAGGGTAAAACTTATTTTATCATTAAAGTCTATGTAAAAACTACAAAACCTACCTTTTTTATGGCTAATAGTCATTTGGCGCAAAAAATATGTCAGAAAATTTACAGGGTCTGCCGAGCTAACCGGAACCACACAATGTTTTTTATTTGGCCTAATAGTCTTGTAGTGATTAAAACTCTAAATGATTGGTGTAGTACTGAAATAGTTAGACCTCCTACATATTATTTCGGCAATACACTATTACCAGTGCTGTAAGTAACTTCGTTACAAGTAATGAAATTACAAGTAATCGTTACTTTTTAAAGTAACTATATGGGTAACTAGTTACATTTTGCAAGGAGGTAACTGTAACTGTAAGTAGTTACATTTTTGCTAAAAATGGAACTATAACGAGTTACATTTGTTACCAGCGTTAACGTTACTTTTCCGTTACATTCTCACGCTCACTTACTTACCATGGTTTGCTTCTACAGTCAATTGAAGCAGGAAGCAGTGTTGGTATTTCCATAACATTTCAATATTTCATGTAGGGCTACATAACATCCTCGCCAAATTATCAACGCCAATCTGCTGAACACTGATCACGGGCGCATATTAGTTTTGTAATCTTCATATTTTTTCAAGACTCAATTTCACGAGGCTGGCATGATTTTCGTTCAATAAACAGAATAATTTTTATAATTTCATGCGCTATTGAGTCATGACTTCATGCGAGGCATCCTTGGCCGTATTTGGCCGACATGTTCGAATGCAAAATGTTTAATGTTTCACTGTACTGTTTTATTTGAGTAGTTGTTGGGTTATCTCGTTCTTTAAAGAAGGTATAAGGTCACTAGAAGACAGTACTTTAACTTAACTGAACCCATTGCCATTGTAAATAGTAAAACCTGGGAATGTAACTTTTAACAAGTTACAAAAATGTCAAAGTAACTTTGTAACGGTAACTAGTTACATTTATTTCATGTAACTTTTACCAGTAACTAGTTCCTTTTTTGTGCATGTAACTGTAACTGTAACTAGTTCCAAAAAAAAGTAACTTTTACAGCACTGACTATTACCTTCAAGAGTTTTTAACTTTTAAAATAATTGTTTTAATAACATTTTCTTTTAATGACTAGTCAAGCTGTGAGTCGGATCTAACAAATAATACACAAGAATAAAATTACGCTGACACACTTCTTCCTCACCAGGAATGTCGCCTCAGGAATTCCTTGATGTTTTTTTCCTTCTAAAAATTTCTCAACAGTTTCAACAGTGGGGGACGCCATTTTGTTTCCCAAACTCATTCCCAGGCCATTCTCGCTAACACTTTTTTAAAAACAGAAACTCAGTCCCAGGCCCAACATCTCAAAATGCATGCGTCATAGCTAAAAATCTACGAATTATTGGAAAAGGAAAGAAATTAAAAGTGCTGATATTTGCAAATACCGGAACTTCGCAATCTGCAATGAACGACTTGAAAAATCGCCTCCAGACATTCACCGACTGGCCACAACACGTACCTGTTAAGCCGAAATTCCTTGCAGAGGCAGGCTTCTACTACGTCGGCGAAGGACCGAACGATGACATGGTGTCCTGCTTCGCTTGTGGTGGGAAGTTGAACCATTGGCAACCGGACGATATCCCTGAACAAAGGCATCGTAAAAAGTTCGGTGAATTTTGTCAGTTTATAGGAAGAGACGTGTCGGATAGTGCCTTGCCAAACACAACGCCGAACATCGACCGCTACGATCCGATCGAAGACAACGACATGGAGAACGAAGAACAACGACTTCGAAGTTTTGGACGAAACAACGGCTGGCAGTCTGTTGTGGATCCTCAAAAACTGGCTGCGGCTGGCTTTTACTTCACGGGTGTCGACGACAATGTCAAATGCTTTGCTTGTGATGTCAGTCTGTCGAGATGGGAGGCGGAAGATGACCCGATTTCAGAACATTTAAGGAATAATTCTGACTGTCCTTTCTTGTCAAGGCTCACGAACTTGACACGTCCCCTCGAAGGAATGTCGTCGGCCGACGTTTACCAGTACAACAGGCCAAACTACACAGAAACCTTGAAGATTTCCAGGAAACCACAGCAAGCTTTCCGAAGTGGTCTTGCTTCATTAGAACCAAAGTGTGTCCAGACTAGACCACCAACTCTTTTGCCAACGGCTCCTATGCGGGTAGAAGACCAAAGTCAAGACAGTCCCATGCATACTTCCCCAAATTACGCAAATGAACACGCCCGTCTTCATTCGTTTATCAATTGGCCGAAGGAGTGTCCTGTCCGACCGAAAGAGCTCATCGATGCAGGGTTTTTTTACACAGGAGAAGAAGATAAGGCAGAATGTTTCAAATGTGCGGTGATATTAGCTGGGTGGGAGCCAGAGGACACACCATGGGGGGAACATGAAAGATGGTCCAACGACTGCCCCTTAGTGAAAGAACATCTGCTCATAAGAATGCCCTATACTCCACTTGGTGATAGAAATGGTGAAATCTCCCGATTCTCAAACGAACAGTCGTGGAAGTCACCAAAAGAAGGTTTCGCTTCAGGGCAGTCGGGTGCTGCAGGACGGTCAGGTGAATCAGAGGACTTGGAGGATTCAACTACAAAGGCAGGTCGAGTGGGAATGGAGCAGAGCGAAAGTGAAGCTTTTCATCATTTGAATATTTCAAAGAAAACGGAAAGTCGGGAGAAATTAGAAGACGTCTCTGAGTTTCGTCTTCAAAAGTCTGTGCAGAGATTGATCGATGAAGGATATAATCTGGCGACAGTGGAGGAAGCGATTAAGCATAAGGAAAAAGTATGCGGCGAATCAATTAACAGCACCAAGGAACTCCTTGATGCCGTCGATTCATTCATGGGGGCAAACAGCGTTTGCACACCCAAGGAAAACAAACCCACAACAGCAGCTGAGCTCACAAAATCAATCAGAGATCCTAAAACGAATACATTCCCAGAAGATGAACACGTTGTTTCTGAGCAGGCGGAAACTGGATTGTCAATTTTGGTTGATCCGGAGACCGTTCATAGGCAGTTTAAGAAAATGCAGGAAGCCCGTTCATGCAGCATTTGCTTTGACGCTGATGTAGGAGTGGTGTTTCGTCCTTGTGGTCATTTGGTTTGCTGCCCAAAGTGTGCATTAGAGATTCAAAGTAAACCTTCACCACTTTGCCCTGTCTGTCGTACACATATTAAAGACACTATCCAAATATATTTCTCTTAAAAATACTGTAATGAAGGTTACTAAAAAAAGTAACAATTACTTGTAACTAGTTACTCACAGCACTGATCACAGTATAGCTATCCAAGATTGTAATGTTTATTACAGTAACTTTTCAATTAAATGTAACTAGTTTCCAGCCATCTTCTCTGACTGGGTATCACATAGCCTCCTAGGCGGACGTAAATACAAGACACTGTACACACAATGTATTAAGTATATAATGTTAAAGGGAAATGGCAATAAAATATTTTTTTGTCTCATTTGAAAGAACATTAAAAATGATATATGAAGACCTTTTACAGATTGTCCATATCGTTCTTGGTTCTGTAAATATTTCACTTCTTTTTAACAAAGAACATTGAACATTCCGCCATCTTGGATATGCATAACCATCCTTGGATATGCGTGACGTCACAACCAGGGTAGAAATGTTTTTTATATCAGCAATTATCGAGTCATTATAGATGCTAAATCGTAGTTGTTTTGGGTGTTGTATACTTTTAAGTGAACTAGCAATCCATTTGAACGCATTCCACTGATACTTTTTACAATGTTTACCCAGGTTTTACTTAATTAGATCTAATTATAAAACAAGATGGCGGATTGCAGATATTTTTGTTCACACATATTTCAAAAATTAAGGAAGTTGCGGGGAAATTTTAAAAGGTCTTCATATATTATTTTAAATGTTCTTTCAAATGAGACAAAAAAAATTTTTATTGCCATTTCCCTTTAATGGAAATGGAACTGTAACGGTAACTAGTTACAAAATTTCGAAATATAAAGTAATGATTACTAGTTACCGTATACAGTAGAACCTGAGTTTTACGACCACCCCTGTGGTCGTAAATGGCAGTTAGTGATGTGACGTCATGCAAGTAATACTAGAAAACGCTATTGTTTACGACTCTATTCTGTGTTCGCTAGTCGACTAAAAGATGGCTTTATAATTTAAAACCAATATAATATTTCTTAATAAAGAAAGAAAGTCAGAAAAAGTTCGGAAAAAGCATAGTTTGAACAGAGCTTGCTGGGCGATGTGCGCGCAGTGAAAGAAAACGCAATGCGTACGACGTACGCGAAAATATTTTATTTACATACAGCAATTTGATCTAAGAAACAGCCAGACTAAAATAGTAAGGAGCAACGATATATACTGATTCGTATCTAACTATGTTCGTATGCACAAAGTTATTGGCGATCTTGCGTTATAAACAAAGATGGCGGATACGAAAATATAATTTTCGAACGGCGAGGTTTTCGAACATTTTCAAGCGTTGTACTAAACGTAAAAGCTCATACGATATATTAAATCAAAGAACGTTTAATGATCTACAACATACGTAAACTATGTTAAGCTTTATGTTGTATTAGCAAAGTTATTTGCGATCTCGCACGACAAATTTTAACCCTGACAAGATGGCAGTAACAAACAAATATTAGTTCGAGCTTTTCGTTAATTTAGAAACGTTTCCCTCAACAATGTTAACGGTTTAAGGGCTTGTCGCTAATAAGGATATTTATTATGTACTCTCATTCCCAGAAAAAGTGGTCGTAAACGGCAGGTGGTCGTTAAAAGGGGTGTCGTAAAACTCAGGTTCTACTGTATTTGCTGCTGACTGTACCATTACTTTTTGCTTGTTTATACTTTTATTAGTTTAGACTTTTATTTGCTTTATATATAAAAGTGGGACTTTGCTCAAATTTGTACCCAGGGTCTTATGTCCGTAGACTCCGTTCAACGTTTCTGTAGTGCATTCTGGTCAATATACTGTATGTGTGTGCAGTTGTGCTCTTCCTTAAAAATCCTTAGTCAATGTACTGACCCCAGTGTCCAGTGCCAACTTTAAGGGATTGGGTAGCAATTGGGACAGTAGTCCTGTTCCCAACCCCTGCCATGCTATTTGTGGATGATACTCTACCTTCAGACGTTGTATTGTATTTTGTGGCAAATTTATTAAACTAAACTAATTCCCAGATTCAATACCAGTAACTGAAATCAAGGAATGTAAGTGTAACTACAGTGTAGTTACTTTTTTGTTTTGTAACTTTTACTGGTAACTAGTTACATTTATCCTAGTTACACTTACAAAATAAAAGCAAGTCTGTTACAGCACTGGCTATAACCAATGTTTTATCAAAGAATCGCTTGACACCACTGTACAACCATTCACGCAGAAATCGTCTTAGATTTAGCTATAGTACAATCATCAATAGACCATCATTTAGTCTATATAATTAATCTATAGTAATATCAACACATTATATACATAATCATGTGATCTATTGATTTTACTCTCCATATGATTTTGAATGATTTTACAGTAGTCAGTGTAACCAATTCAAAGGCCAGTATGCCAATAAAAACAAGTTACTTGCCAAAATGTTGGTCAGGAAAGTGCAAGATTTCATACAATTCATGTCAATTGTTGGTGTTGCCTTCATATTTAAAGACAGAATATACAACAGTGAAAGTTTTTCTCAACAGTCAAACCAGTCATTTAACCGCCAATTCACAACAGCACTTTGTAGAGACCCTTCCGTACTATTGTGATATAACTTAGCTTGATCATGACCAACATAAAGGTTCGTGTCATTGGACCAAGATCGAGGGCGGACATTAGTTCCTCATCACTGACAAACCCACTGTCACCTATCATAAAAAGATAATAAACAAGACTATTAGGCAATATTTTACTGGTGAGAGAAAAACTGCAGAGTGACTCACCTCCAACTCTGGACACCAGATATTCGTTTGTCTTTCCAATGAGGTGGTTGACTTGCTCCAAGGAAAACTGTTGTTGCAAACATTTTGGCAACATGAGAAAGGCTTCTTTGTCAATGTTGGGTAGTTTTACCAATTGATCCTCAGCACTGGATTCAGTTGTATTTGATGCAAGATCCTCCTCTGTTTGCATGGATGGACTATCACCTGCAAACAAAATTTTGTTTTAGAATTTAGAATCCTGACAATTTATTACCAGTTGGGTTTCGACAACGTTATAAATACCCGAGGCAAACATATTCCATATTATTTAGGTGCAGGACAGACATTACAGTGCAGTGCCAAGTCTGGATATTAGCGGCCGGTCACGGACATTGTCCGGTACAAATATCCCATTTCTAGACGGATTTGACAGTTACAATATTAATTGTGTATGTCGTTTTGTCCAATGCTCATCTTGTCCAAAGATTATACTCAAATTTTTGTGAAAGTAAAACATTGTGTTGAATGGATTGCGTTTAGATTTCGGCGTATTGTACACTGTACAATCTCAGATGAGAGACATTTTTACGCTAATTTTTGAGACGTTACGCTAAGTTTTGAGATATTGCGCTAAATTTGGAGGCATTACGCTAAGTTTGGAGACATTCCGCTAAATTTGGAGACATTCCGCTAAATTTGGAGACATTCCGCTAAATTTTGAGACATTCCGCTGAATTTGGAGACATTCCGCTAAGTTTCGAGTAATTGCGCTAAATTTGGAGACATTCCGCTAAATTTGGAGACATTCCGCTAAATTTGGAGACATTCCGCTAAATTTGGAGACATTCCGCTAAGTTTGGAGACATTGCGCTAAGTTTGGAGACATTGCGCTAAGTTTGGAGACATTGCGCTAAGTTTGGAGACATTGTGCTAAGTTATGAGACGTTTCGTTACGTTGTACGGCGACAGGTACAATTGTTTGTGTGTCTGTTACAAATTTATTTGTGCTGGTCGAATGAGGTACAACGAAAATAATTATTTCCAGGCTTGTGCAGTGCTGTATGGTGTAGTGTTGGTGTAGTGTAGGATGGTGTAGTGTAGGATGGTGTAGGTAGGATGGTGCAGTGTAGAACTGTCAGTGTGGTGCAGAGGACGGTTTGGTATTGTAGGGTGCAATACAGTGCAAAGCAGTGCAGTACAGTATGCTGCTGACAGTGCAGTATGGTGTGGTGCAGTACAGTTCAGAAATTAGTACAAATACAAGCCTATTTATGTATCTTTATTTATTTATTTATATATTTAGCTTCGCCTCTTAAAAATACACAGAAGAAGCAGGGTCACCACAACAGTCAAACACCCCTTACAAAAATAAAATAATAACTAACAACAGCAAGTTATGGGTTCAGTGAGGCTTCGCGATGTGTTGCACTTTAGGCAGACAGTTTTCCAAGTTGGATAATAGAGCATTATTATATAATAGTCTAATGGTGACTTAAATGTTCTAAGATTTTTTAAAGTTTAAATGATCTAGCCTTAAGCATTCAGAGAGAGAGTTCCAAGTCCTAGTTGTTCTAATAAGAAATGAGTTATTGAAAGTAGTTGTTTTACATTTACGTTGATGGAATGAGATTGCATTGACATTTGCGGAGGGTCTAGTAAGCCTTAAGCCTTTGACATAAAACTAAGATGCAAATAGATACAAAACAAGTATACTAAGTTTGGTTTAACCCTTACGGTACACCATAGATATAAGGACGGCACTGTGATTAGTTTGAGCATTAAGTACACCACGATGATGGTGCAATGGTGGAACAATGATGGTACAAAAAAATGCAATCAATTCAATGAAAAAACGTACCTGCATTTAGTATGTCAACTGATGAAAAACATGGTTGAGGAGGTGTCGCTATTTTAATGTTACCGGGTTGGGTTTTGTCTCCACCACGCCTCTGAAGACCAGGGGTTGTGAATGTTGGAGGTGTTGGAAAGTCATCTGTTGGGGATTCATTCATCTGAGTAGCTTCAGGGCCAGGAGATTCATCCACAAATGATCGAGAAGCTTTTATCATCGGTGTCCTGGTTGCTGGTTGTGCAGGTAGTTGATCAGACACACTGTCTGGAGTTTCGACGCCATTGCCTACCCAGCTTTTTCCAGTCTTTATGAGTGGCGTTGTTGTACCAGGATGGAGGGGCTCTTTGATATCTGGGGTATGGATGGGGTCAGCTTCCTTTTGCTTTATGAACAGCTTGGTGAATGTTTTCGGTTGTACTGGAGTCAAAAAGAAATCTGGATCTGAAATATTAAAATGGGAAAATCAATAGTAAATGCAGGGTGTGACCAATACTTATTCTGAATTTCTCTCATCTGTTCCCTTTTTTTGGACTGAAATTGTTAACTACCATACCTAGAACATACATATATGTTATTTACCGGTTTGGAGGTCCGTATGGAGAAATATTTCCTGAGGTCTCAAAAACGGTCCGAGGCCGCAGCTACAGGCATGTAAAAGTACTTTTAAAATTTTTTTTCTGATGAAATATTAACGAATGTTTTCGAAGGGGAGGCAGCAACAAGACTGTAGATAAGTTTCCTCTTAAGACTAGAGGGGTGTCCTCTTGAGGGGTGTCTTCATGAGAGGTGTCTTCATGAGAGGTGTCCTCATGAGAGGGTTGTCCTCATGAGGGGTGTCCTCATGAGAGGGGTATCCTCATGAGAGGTGTCCTCATGAGATGGGTGTCCTCATGAGAGGGGTGTCCTCATGAGGGTGTCCTCATGAGGGGTGTCCTCATGAGGGGTGTCCTCATGAGGGGTGTCCTCATGAGAGGGGTGTCCTCATGAGAGGGGTGTCCTCGAGAGGGGTGTCCTCATGAGTGGGTTGTCCTCATGAGAGGGGTGTCCTCATGAGAGGGGTGTCCTCATGAGAGCGGTGTCCTCATGAGAGCGGTGTCCTCGTGAGGGGTGTCCTCATGAGTGGGTTGTCCTCATGAGAGGGGTGTCCTCATGAGAGGGGTGTCTTCATGAGAGGGGTGTCCTTGTGAGAGGGGTGTCCTCATGAGAGGGGTGTCCTCATGAGAGGGGTGTCCTCATGAGAGGGGTGTCCTCATGAGAGCGGTGTCCTCGTGAGAGGGGTGTCCTCATGAGAGCGGTGTCCTCATGAGCGGGTTGTCCTCATGAGAGGGGTGTCCTCATGAGAGCGGTGTCCTCGTGAGAGGGGTGTCTTCATGAGAGGGGTGTCCTCTTGAGGGGTGTCCTCATGAGAGGGGTGTCCTCATGAGAGGGGTGTCCTCATGAGAGGGGTGTCCTCATGAGAGCGGTGTCCTCATGAGAGCGGTGTCCTCGTGAGAGGGGTGTCCTCATGAGTGGGTTGTCCTCATGAGAGGGGTGTCCTCATGAGAGGGGCGTGTACTATACCTTGAATCCCTTGATCAAGATCTTTCCTGCTGCTTGTTCCTTCCTTTTCTTCAGCAATGTCAATTTCTTCTGGTTCGGAGGGCTGGTTCTCTTTATCAGAGTTAAACTGAGGACTTCCAGAGCTTTCAGACTGCCCACTATATTTTTAAAAATATTCTTGTGACAACTGGTTTATGTTTACCTTGAGGATGATTTTGAAATTGACTTATTGAAACATATATTCAAGTTGGTATGTGAACCATAAAAAATGTGATTATATATTATTCATCAGGCTATTGTAGGATGAAGAACAAATATAATCCACAAAATTCATTAAAAGGAGAGATCTTAGTTTCTAAAATCAAGCTAAGTGCAATTACCTTGCTTGACAACTACAGAGCTCACACTATGTGTTTACTTACAAGAATATATTAACAATTATCTTACCTCGTGCTTCCAGTATGTTCATCAGAGTTCTCAAACGAGTCCATTCGTACCTCAGGAAGTTTCTCTATAAAAAATTGACTACGTATTTTCAACAATTTAAAAGAAGAGTAAATTATGAATAAACAGGGCCATAGCCACCAGTGTCGCACCAATAATTTCATGGAACATAAATTTTTCATAGATACTTATTCTGAATAGTGACCGATATCTGGATGATAGAAGCAGTTGCACTGTTTCGAAAGCCAGTTTATTATTAAACAGCCTGTTTGAATGGGTGCCATAGAATTGTGTTTCTGTGCTCGCAGTTTCACTCTATCCACGTGATAGTGATCTTGACCAATAAGGTCAATAAGGAATAAGGTTCTTTGTGGTGATGAGTTTGCATGATTTTCGATGTACTGTATATCTGGGATCAGAGTAGTCTCAGAATGCTGGAAATGCCATTTTAGAGCCTCAATTTTCAAAATTTTCCCGGGCGGGGTATGCCCCCAGACCTCCCTAGAAGGAATTGTTGCACCAATGCTATCTTTGTGGCTATGGCCCTGATAAAGACTCTGTCATAAATTATGAATAAAGACTATAGGTCGGACTGCTACTCAAAAATAATTGAGAAGGTGCTGCCTTTGCAATAGTACTAGCAAATGGTAAGATTTTCAGGTCTTCTTGGATAACGACCTTAAATCATAGGCCAGCGGAACCCCTATCAATTGGGCTAGTAGGAATACAAAACATAGTTTGCTCTTTGTTTTGCATTCCTGGCATGCTTTTGTGCGAGCCTCACATACAAATAAATCTTGCACATGCGCAATATGCCAGATAAGCATCTTCTTCATGATTTTGATAGTGCTCAACACAAATATGTAACCATTTGTACCTTTCTGTCTCTGGTAGCCATACTTTGCCAAATGCTCTTCAAGATTTTCAATATCTTCTTTCATCTTCTTGGCCTGTTTCTCACAGACAACAAGAAACTCGTCGAAGGAAACCCGCTTTTTCATGGCAGCAATATTTTTCTTGGCGTCGTCCTGTATTTGTTTGGGAAGCAAATTTGGCCGAATAAAAATTTCAAACTTTCAATGTCAGTCGCCACATGATCACAATATTAACTGTAGGTGTATATTTAGTAATTCAGACATAGTTTGATGCTACTCTGGCTTTAAAAAGTTTTTTTGAACGTTTCCAACCCAACGTTTCGACACTCCAATCTAATGACCTCATCAGGGGTGATCGTTGTAAAGTTAGGATCCCTATTTATACCCTCATAGAACCGATGATGACGTTATATATTAACAAGATGTAAATAAGCTTCTGGTAATAAACCACCGTCATCGCAATTCAATGGGGCACGGGTGCTATTGATACGCCAAGCCGCCAGACAACGTCTCTGATGGTACCACGGATTAGTGGTAATAATTTTGGAATTTTCCCACGCAATCTCATGTACCATCAGAGACGTTGTCTAGAGGCTTGGCATATCAATAGCACCCACGCCCCATTGAATCACAATGACGGTGGTTTATTACCAGAAGCTTATTTGCATCTTGTTAATAGATAACGTCATCATCGGTTCTATGAGGGTATAAATATAGGGATCCTAACTTTACAACGATCACCCCTGAAGAAGACACTAGATTGGAGTGTCGAAACGTTGGGTCATGGACAGTAACTTTTAAAGTCAAACTATGTCTGATTTATCACCTGGTTAGGCTGGTTGCGTTATGAAATTATTTATGTTTAATTATTGTTATTTTATGATCTAAATTCATGACATTTCAAAACAGAAACTCTTCAGTGCACATAGGGCTCAAAAGTCAGCATTTTGTTCCTAAAATCTCGGCAGTTCACCACCTTTTCACTTTGCTATATATCCAAAACACACTACATGTACTTTTTAAACAAATTTATATATAAACATACATAATTAACACTCACTTTGAAGATCTTCGTCTCCGCTAAAATTGCTCGCAACTGCAGACATGCTCTAGCTTTACTAGTTTGCTCTGGTTCGTCTTCGTTTAAACACGAAAGAGTACTTGAAGCTTTGTCTAACGAATTCCCAAATTCTCGGAGTTTATTAAAAACTTCAAAACGTGCCGCCATCTTGGAAATTTGAAATATGGCGCCAAATTAATATAGCATAGGTAACCGGAGATATAGGGTTAGAATACTTATAATTTATAGACCATCGTGTCATCCGAGACAAGACTTCGAAGAACGAGTAAATAGTACTCTATTACACAATGAGTATTACACAATGAGTAAATAGTACTCTATTACACAATAGTAATAATTTCGACATGGGCATGGCGTCTGCTTTGAGCAAACAACGCGATTACAGCGATATGGCCGAGAAATACTCGCAACTAAACGAGGTGCAAGTAAAATATGGAAAGAAGCTAGCCGTGTTATTGAACCTCAAACAAGGAGATAAGGTGTTGGACATGGGTTGTGGAACCGGAGAAGTAACATCATTCATTGCGGAGCTAGTGGGTGAAGATGGTCAAGTGCTTGGTATAGACCCCGACAAAGAGAGAATCAAAGTTGCCATTCAAAAGCATTCCGGGCCGAAGAACCTGAAATTCATGGTGGGAGATAGCTCCACTCCTTTCCCTCACTACAACGAAGAATACTACGATGTCCACTACAGTAATTTTGTTTTCCTTTGGCTGACCGTCCAAGAGAAACACGTCTTCTTAAAGACGGCGATCAGTTGCCTCAAGCCTGGCGGAAGTATAGTCATGCATTGCACCGAGAAGAATCCAGAGATATTCACGCAAGTTCCGGAACTAGTGCCTGACGAAGAGATCGAGAACAACAGGTCACCGTTCCAGATCGTTGAGAAGTCGGTTGCGGAATCGATGCTGTTAGCTTCCGGCTTTGAAATTGTATCGAGTGAGTTCGATAAGTTCGATTATCTATTCTCGAATTTGGATCATTATCTGACATGGTTCTGCGCTTCTGGTTACATCGACGAGAGCAGAATACTTCCCAACAAGAAAGAGGCGTTCGCCAAGAGGTTTGCCAACGATGACGGCACCATTTATTTAGACATGAAGATCTACCGAATTATTGCGAAGAAAAGTCGTTGAAAATAATCTTTATTAACATAGAACGAAATGTTTCACTCTCTGACGAAGGGCCTTCAGTACGCAGCTCTCGGAACAACGCATGTGATTGGTTGAAATAAATTGTCATTGTTCTTTTGCAATATATTCCTTTTAACACTAAAACTGCTCCCGCTATGTGGAGAAAAATACGGTGAAACGTTTAGCCAAGAATTCTGAATTATATGCTTTGAAAACTTTACCGAATTCCGTTATTTGAATTTCTCAAATGCATGCAATTACCGTTTCTAATTCATCTGCAGAAAAGATCATGTTTGCGAGGTTCCTTCAAGAACAATATTGAAGCAGATATTCTTGTTTGTTGTTTGATTAAAGATTCTCAAATAATAAGCGGTTATTATATATGATATTGTGATACACTCTTCATCTTTCGGCTCGCTCTGTGAATTATTTTATTGTCACACATGTTATTTTGTAATATCCTCATCGTGTTTAATTTATATATCATATTACCAAATATATTATACGCGTGGACTCCTAGAAATTATATCAGCTATGAATAAGAAATTATATCAATCATAGAATCTTGGCAGTGCGTTACAGTAAGATTGACACAACAGAACACACGAGAAGCGATTCAGTTTAGTTGTTGTTAATAAATGTCATCTGTGTTATTCACTTTGGATTAGACTGCGTCTTGCAAATCTTTATTGATTTAGCTTCGTCTTAATGCGATATGCATGTGTTTATTAACTTTCGATTAAAATGATATCAATGATAGAACCACGGAAGATTCAGTTTAGAAGTTGGTCACCAGCTGTGTTATTCACTTTGGATTAGGCTGCGTCTCGCTAATCTTTATTGATTTAGCTCCGTTTTGATGCGATCTGTGTTTATTAACTTTAGATTAAACTGCGTCTTGACTGTGGGCTAAGTCTTTCAATTCCTGTGATGATTTGTGGCTGGCAAATCGTAGTTGTTGGATCGAGTCTTTCAATCCCGTTTAACCTTTAACGTTTATAGATTGTTTTAAAATCCCTCACCTTGATAAAAGACACTCGCTTATTTTGTTTTTATTGAAACTTGCTTACTGTTAACAGTGAAGCTGTGAGCATCCCACGATTCCATAGTAACCTCAAAATCATTTCCGATTGCGGCTATTACCCGAAAGCGCAGTGTATCTGTATATCATATTACCAATATCCGCCATTCTAAGGTCCTATGAGGTTTTTTGTTGGATTATGTGCTCTTACCATCGACAAAATAAAATAATTTTACTATAAAGAGGACCAGAAGACACTTTTCAAATTACTGGGTAAAACGATTCATGGCCTACTTACAGATTTACTGCGACTTTGGTCCCTTAGTAATGGCCGCCGTTGGCTCTAATTATCCAGTGAGAGAAGCCTAATATGAGACGTCATATTAGCTTCAAGATTTTATGCATTTAATGTTAACAAAGAAACTATATTGGCCAGACACTAAACCTATTTCACGAGCGTCACAGTTTGATTTGCTTGCAAACTCGGAGTTTCTAATGATCTCTCGTCAATTTACATTATGCAAATACGCAAGCTTCAAAGTCAGCTCATCAGATACAATAGAAAGCTCAATCCAGTCCTATTTTTGCGAAACTAGGACATAAAACGTACACAGCTTTAACCAATCACAACGCCAGGGTCTTCTGCGTACTGTATCTGTTTTTCCACCCTGCGAAACACACGAGGGAATAATTTAGCCGCGCACGTAGCAAACACTTGTAGTTTGGTGCTTTCGTCCTTGGGCTACAATAGCAAACATTTTTATATTATAAAATTTCATTTTCCATAACTGCCATAAATATATTACATTAATAACTTAAGAGTTAAGTATAGTAGCATATATTAAGATAATTATGTGCTTTAGGTTGAGTACATCTATATACAACCGTAATGGTCATTGCAATACATAACTTCCTCTTTGACTTTCGAAAAGTTCTGATAAACAATGAAATCTAACCCGTATAGTAAGTCAAGCACCAGTGTTGTAGAAGACTCGGACTCGTCTAGACAGGACTAATAATGAACTCAAGCCGAGTCCAACCAAGTTCAGCGGTTTTTCTCGCTTAGGGGTACATGAATCCGGATTCAGTATCCCAAGATCGAAAATCGCGCGAAATCTGAAGTTTCAAGATGGCGATCAATAACTTTATAGATTTTTTGCGCTTCTACATTTCGACATGTGCCTTAAACTGATAATTTGGCGAAGAATAAACATAAAGAAAAGGGGAAAAGCGTTACTAGCAACGTATGCAAGTAATAATGCAAGTAAACAAGCATTTAATTCACCTTTATTTAATTTATAACGTCGTCGACAAAGAGCTATTTATATTGAACAATATGACGTCGGCGCAATTCCTGTCTCCAGCTGCAAATTGTCGTTCTATAAATGTTAAAAGCACGCATGTGTTGTTCGTTTCAGTCTTCTAGGTCGTATTTTTCATTCCGGAATGAAACCTCGCGCCGCCTTTACATGACACCGGAATGAAATTTCAATGAAACTCAATCCGGAATGAGAACCGAAATGAACTCAATCCGGATTGAGCTGCATTCATTCCTGATTCATGTAAAAACACCTAAAGGGATTTTAATAGAAACGGTATGAGTTCAATCCGGAATGAAACTCAATCCGGATTCATGTAAACAGCCCATCGGAGTCTCGGATTAGAATTCGGAATGCCCAGGATTCGGAATGTCCCAGGATTCGGAATGCCCAGGATTTGGAATGTCCAGGATTCGGAATGCCCAGGATTCGCAATGTCCCAGGATTCGGAATGCCCAGGATTCGGAATGTCCAGGATTCGGAATGCCCAGGATTCGGAATGCCCAGGATTCGGAATGTCCAGGATTCGGAATGTCCAGGATTCTGAATGTCCAGGATACTGAATACCCAGGATTCGGAATGCCCAGGATTCTGAATGCCAAGGATACGGAATGCCCAGGATTCGGAATGCCAGGATTCGGAATGCCCAGGATTCGGAATGCCCAGGATTCAGAATACCCAGGATTCGGAATGCCCAGGATTCGGAATGTCCAGGATTCGTAAAGTCCAGGATTCGTAAAGTCCAGGATTCGGAATGTCCAGGATTCGGAATGTCCAGGATTCGGAATGCCCATTCAGAATGTCCAGGATTCGTAAAGTCCAGGATTCGGAATGTCCAGGATTCGGAATGTCCAGGATTCGGAATGCCCAGGACTCGGAAGAGTTGGACTCGAAAGAGGTGGACTTGGACTCGGAATCGATGGCTATGATCCGGACTCGAAAGAGGTGGACTTGACTACAACACTGCCACAGTGGCGAAGCTGGCCGTAGCAACTGGTCATGCTATGCTATAGTTTATAAACATCTGCATATTTTGAAAACAATATATTTCTAAAGATCTGAATATGTAAATCGTTTCAAAATTTGCATAACATGACCAGTTGCTATGGCCAAATTCGCTACGCTACACTGCCAACTACTAACCTTTATCGGTTAGAATAAGTGTATTAGGCTTATTATAAGGCTTAGATCTCACTGTTTCTTAGGGTCGGTATTAAAGTACAAAACACTTCATTGCCATTCGGCCTCGCGCGGACAACGTTCGGAAATTGTCGCATTGACGTCACGAGAAGAACTGATGTATATTGCGTCGCAAGAACAAAGTCCTTCGAATGCATTGCCGGGATCAATTATCCGGTCGTCGATTGGGCTCCTCTAAGGGCACTAAGTTCGACTGCTTCGACTCGATTCTTTGCAACAGCTGTTCTCCCACCGTTTCGAAATTCTCCTTCCACGTGTCGCGAAGAAGCTGCTGAACGGACGCGTCGATCTTCCTTGTGTAGTTGAAGGCCATCTCCTCATCTGGGACAAATTACGAACATTCATTATGATATAAAATGTAATCTAAAGCCGTTTCTGATTGGCTGTCGTGTCGTGCTGTCAATGGAGCGCGGGAATTTCAAACGACCAATCAGAAACGTTGAAAATTTTCGACTTCCGTAACGAAAAATGAACCTTGGCCTGCCATCTGAGTTATAGTGGTTCAATGGCTAGAGCGTCTGGTTTATTATTAATCAACGAAAGAGCGGCTGCCTATGCAATGAAACATTCAGTTGTAAAATAACTCTTTTATTTGAAAGAACTTTGAAACTATAAAGACTAACCATTTACAACTTTTTCATATCTCACTTCACTCTATATTAAGATTTGTTTAATATGTAAATGATCATACTTATGACATCACAATGCATGACTTATTGAAAAATTCTGCATATCTTTACCATTATCACATGGAATCGTTTGATGAATTGCATATTTGATGTCATTGGATACATCCACGCCCATGCACCTGCATTTCAAGTGATTTCATTACATAATCGCAAGGATATATAACCGTTTTCAATAAGTTATTATGCATTAAACAAATCTTAATATCTCCGAGTGAAATGAGATATGGAAAAATTGCAAATGGTTAGTCTTTATAGTTTCAAGAGTTCTTTCAAACAAAAGAGTTATTTTACAACTGAATGTTTCATTGCATAAGGCACTTTAAGCTTTTAAGAATTTAATGTAAAAGTATTTAGTGAATGTAATTTTATAATTTAGGGGATCTTTATGTCAGGTAAACCTCAAGATTCTCCTTCAGGCTACCTTGATTAAATTGATTGATCGATGGATTATATGATTAGCAATGGAAACACCAAACATACCTAGATACTCCCGTAATAGGTCGGACAGCACAAGGATTTCCTCTTCTCCAAATGTCTCGTAAACATTGCGCATGTTTTCACTAAAAAATGAAAGCACATGACTGTCACAAACGACCTTGGGTATCGGATTGTTAACATCAACATGCAATACTTACCCATAATTCCAAAGGGTCTGACAAACCATGGCTGCCAATTGCCAATCAATTTTACCAAAATCACGTAGCACATCTATGAGCCTAAAGAACAGAACAGGTTGTCGCTGTTAGTAGAGGCGTAACAACCTGAGGAGGCTGAACCCTCCCACAAAAATCAGGACAAGTGTTGCTAAATTTGATGTTTTTTTCCAATTGTATTAGTACGACTATAGAGGCTAGGAGAGAAGCTACTTCAACTTCGTACCCAGGGTCTCATCTCCGCCCGCCGCCCGCCCATGAGACCCTGGGTACGAGGTTGAAGCTACTTAAGGTAATCTACCTACGGGCTTCATCTACACGAAATTTTACTGATATAAGTATATATTAGTTACACCCAAGAAAAAATCTCGATTTGTTTAGTTTATAAGCCGCAAAGTGTTTTCGGGTAATAGCCGCAATTGGTATCGGAAATGGTTTAAGGTTTCTTGGTATCGGTTTAAGGTTTCAATGGAATTGTGGGATGCCCACGAATTTCATCTCTTGGCACAGAAAAACATCGTTCTCCAGCAAGCAAGTTAAGTGGATCGTTCTTCAGCAAGCCAAGTGTATTTTTTTCAAGTGTCTTTTCGGTTCCGCCTCATCTATAAGTTCAAACTCGGGTGTCTTGAACGGATTAAATGTAGCTTATCTCGAAAATACCAATAAAGGTATAAGGGGCAGTTTCAGTGTAAACTATTTCTAGTAACATGGATATACAACATGAAATGCACACCATACGTACTTCTTTATCCCTCCTTCATCCTTGAGGACCTGTCGTTTCTCTCCATCTACCATCAAGTTAATCAGTACACCACAAGCCGTGTAAACAACCTCGTGGTTGCCGGAGTCCAGGAGAGAGATCATCATCTCGTCCACTGAAAACATAAAGCAAACTAACATGAAATTCCTGCTAAAGTTGAAGGTTTTGAAGTGCAAGCTGTGTTAAGTTGTCAATAGTCCGAAAAACTGAGTCTTTTTAGTACTTTCTTCTGTACTAACATCAAGCTGCAACTACCCAACTTAACTAAATTCCTGCTAGAGCTACAGCAGCACCTGAACAAAGTAACATTGTTGTGCGATGAACTTGTTTAATGTCTGATCCCAAGGGAAATAGTGTTTCCTTCACTACCACCAACATTACCACCACCATTACCACCACCATTACTACCACCAATACCACCACCATTACTACCACAATTACCTATACCATTACCACCACCATTACCACCGTCATTACGACCACAATTACTACCACCATTACTACCACCAATACCACCACCAATACCACCACCATTACTACCACAATTACCACCACCATTACTACCACCAATACCAATACCACCACCATTACCACAACCATTACTACCACCATTACTAATATCATTACTACCACCAATAGCACCACCATTACCACCACCATTACTACCACCATTACTACCACCACCACCACCAATACCACCAACATTACCACCACCATTACCACCACCATTACCACCACCACCATTACCACCACCATTACTACCACCACCATTATTACCACCACCATTATTACCACCACCATTACTACCACGACTTGTACGACTCGTGAGGTTGTTTAACGAGTCGTAAAATGGGCATGACGACTCGTAAGATGTGTTATATACCGTGGCTAAGCCTAAGGTAGGCCCTAAAAAAGTTGTCGATTCGTACGACTACCACCATTACTACCATCATTACCACCATCATTACCACCACCATTACCCCCACCATTACTACCACCACCATTACCACGACCATTACCCCCACCATTACCATCAGTAGCCACGTAGGTTATAATGATGTACTGTAGAGTGCGTCATATACACTGTACCTTTATGACTGCAGAGGATATCGCGGACATCTTTAAAGCGCGAAAAATTACCAAAAACACGCGAAGCTTCCAAGATGGCATCCATACTTTCCGCAACGAGCAAACCCATGAGCACTGGAAGAGAAAATAGAGATTAAGCGCGTTTCCTCTTTGAGTAGTGGCCCGTCCACTGGGATGTTCGATTGTCTAGCCTTATCGAACCAGTTATTAAAATAATAAAATAAAATATTGGTGACCTCAGTAAAAACGAAGAATACTCACATTGTGTTATGTTCTGACGTTTGCCTGCCAATGCACCATTTTTGTCGTCGGCGTAATAAGAGAGATTATTGATTGTCGCAACGGTGTTCAGTACAAGCTCTTCGCTGCTGGTCAGCTCTTTGACTTCTGTGTAGATGAAGAGTGAAGAGCTGTTAGTTGTGAAGCAATCCAAGAACGACAATGAGCAATCTTTTTGAACTTGAATAAGATTTCCCTATATATTTTCGTTCGAGAATGAAAGTGATACACAAACTTCTCCGGTAAGTCATTATGCATGTGTGACGAAATTCCAGACATTCGTATATCAAACAAACTGAAACATGTCAAAAACAAAGCGAAGAAGCAAAAATCTTCAAAAGAAGTTACTTTATCACTTTAAAAGTTCTTCCAAATAAGACAATTCGGGGTGCACCGGATTTGCCGGATAGTTGAAACAAAACCGGCCGGATACCGGATATTTTTCTATTCAAGACTCAGGCCTTCTTTTCGGGTGTGTTCACCATATTTTGACTTGAAATAATGGGAAAGAAGTCGAAAGTCTTTTTTCTAAGAGCCCAAGGATGCTCAACGTGTATGGTTGAAAAATGACAAGTGTTTTCGCCTTTTCGGTTATCAAAATTCTTGTCGAACACACATGCTATGGACACACACTCTAGTGACTCCACTCTCCAGTCAATCATATAAGATTAGATGCACAAATAAGTTTATATGGAACTTTGTATGTAAATAACGTGCCGTAAACTACAGTAGAAACGTGCTACGAAGTTACGAGCTTATGAGACACGATCGTTGTTAAATACTTAAAAAAAGTTACTAAGTTGTTACTAAAAGTTGTTACTAAGATAAAGTTCTTACTAACTACTTACCGCAGTTAGTCTAGTTTTTTTGCAAGTTGACATATTTCGTCTATTTAGGAAGATAGTTAACTATAACCAGCAATACTAGAACAGTAAACCAGATATATATATTGTTAATATATAATATTGTTGTTTTGTTGTATTGATATCTAAGTGTAGTTTTATTCATTGGTATTTATATTTATTTTTTCATCTTTAAGTTAACACAAATTTAATACGCCTTGAAAAAAATATCCGGTATCCGGGTCGAATATTAGAAATATCCGGCCGGATACCGGATGGTGGGATTATCTCACTATCCGGCCGGATATGATATCCGGTGCACCCCTAAAGACAATAAAAAGTATTGACGTTATAGGCAGTTTAACCGAGTGACAATCTCGATCAAGATTGTCACATGATGATCACATGACCTACCTAATATCTGTACGAGTAAGTCGACAATTTCCTCATTCTTTGCTATAGCAGCACCAACCTCCGTGTGGATTGAAAGATTAGCAATGACGCGTACGATCTGGAGATACGAAAAGTAGTGAGGGCAAACTTTATCAGTTTCTTCAACTTTATCATGAATTTACTGTGCATGAAATTAAAGAAGATGTACACTCTAACACAATACCTTATTTAAGACATCTTCCGTTTTTTCGTGTTCCTTGTCTTTCTCTTTACAATCAGTCATGGGAGCCTATACGATAGGTTAGACAACTTAGAAATTGAGAACTATTGCAAGTTGTTTTAAACTAGTCTACTACTCTTTACTTGTCTTTTTACCAATACCACTATCACTACCACCATCATTAACACCACCACCACTACCACCACCATCATCACTGTTGCAGTTAACATAACTATCACCACCATCATCAGTGCCAGCACAATCACTATCACCATCATCACCACTATCATCACCACTATCAGTGCCAGCACAATCACTACCATCACTATCATCACCATTATCATCACCACTATCATCATCACCGATATCATCATCACCACCATCATCACCACTACCATCACCACCATCACCACCACCATCATCACCACTACCATCACCACCATCATCGCCATCACCATCATCACCACCATCACCACCACCATCACCACCACCATCACCACTATCGTCATCACCATCATCACCACCACCATCAACACCATCATCACCACCATCATCTCCACCATCATCACCACCACCATCATCACCACCACCATCATCACAACCACCACCATCGCCACCACCATCACCATCACCACCACCCACTACCATCATCACTACCACTACCATCATCACTACCACTACCATCATCACTACCATCATCATCATCACCACCACCATCATCATCACCACTATCATCACCACTATCATCATCACCACTATCATCACCACCACCATCATCACCACCACCATCATCGCCACCATCATCACCACCCACTACCATCATCACTACCACCACCATCATCACCACGCACTACCATCATCACCACCCACCATAATCATCACTACTACCACTTTAATAGAATAATACTGTGATATAACCTTAATATCAATGTTTCTCTTGAAGTATGTTTGAAATACATGAAGAAGGTATTTCATCGACGCCTTGGTAAAATACAATTTTTGTCGATTTTCATCGCTCTTCGTAGTCAAGTTACCAAGAATGAAAAGCACCCTGACGATAATTTCCTAGAAACACAAAAACAGAATATTTTAACATGCAAATACCTCTAAGTTGAAACAAATTTGAAAAAACTCAAATTAGTCGCAAGCGAACGCAAGCATATCGCAAGTGACGGTCAATCAATGTGCCTAGAGCTTGCAGTTCTTATATGTTCTGGCAGCAAAGAAAAAATGAATAAAACTCAAACCTGTGATTTGAGGTGAACACCCAGTACACGAAGAAAGGCTTCAAAGCACACGGACACTGAACTCACGAAAGAACAACATTCATCATACAAGGTCAGTTTACTAAATTTAGAAAAAACAAAAAATATTTAGCATAAAAAGTAGAGTACAGCGAGCGTATAGTTGACGATATGGCAGACTTGAAAAATAATGTTTTCATTCTCCTATCTATGCTTCTACAAGGCGTTATTAGCAGGAATTCCTCTGGCTTCTAATTGGCCGATAAATTTAGCATTTCCGCGTGACGTATGCGCTAGTGGCATAAATTATCGCTGGCAAGTTCTGGCAAGTTCGCAACCATCTGAGTCATGGTAGCTCAATGGTTAGCCCAGACTGGAAAGTTTGTATCGCGCAACAGATATTTCCATCGCGCAATTATCGCTAAAAATTTCCCGCGGGAGCGCAATTTTCGCAAAAATGTCCTTAAGCCTGGTTTTCACGAGTGACGCAAGCACAAGCGCAAGTATAAGCGCAAGTACAAGAGTCCTCATTTGACATTTCACAGTGAAACCACGACCTAAGCACTGATGCAAGTTTATAAGCACTGACACAAGCACTGACACAAACACGGACGCAAACACAAGCATTGACACAAGCACTGACGCAAGCACAAGCACTGACGCAATCGTAAGCACTGACACAAGCACTGACGCAAGCACAAGGATGAAACAGGACGTTTCCTTTTCCTTGTGCTTGCGCTTGTGATTGCATTGTGATCGTGAAAACCGAACACAACGCAAGCAACAACGGAGTTTTGGATATATCCAATTACGTATGCCCAATACTCGTGTAACCGCGCGCTGTCATGCGAATACAGATGGCAGAATCTGCAGAAAGACTCGATAGGGACTTATTCGGCAATCAGCCAGCCGCTTCGTCGTATAATGTATATTATTTTGAACGTTATCTCGATCAATATTTAACCGTTTTCAATTGTGAAAACAGATTTCGAATTAGCGAGTCTAAATACATAACATACGTCCCTCTTATATTACGCAAACGTGTATACCCTCTTTATGTAGTTCATCAGAACACCACTCGCTAATGGCGACTAGCGTTTCTGCCAAAACATTGTCCGATTCAAACGGATCACCCAAAACGGCTTTTTACTTCTTTATAAGGAGTTGGTCCTACCATACTCTGATTAAAGTGCCCCTAACCTCAAAAATTTTTATTGTCTTATTTGGAAAAACTTTTAAAATGATAAAGTAACTTCTTTTGAAGATTTTCACTTCTTCGCTTTCTTTTTGAGATATATCAGTTTGTTTGATATGCAAATATCTGGAATTTCGTCACACATGCATGAGTTATCAGAGAATGTTATATATCTTGTGAATAGCACGTGTGTGCGTTTCTCCCACAACACCAAACTTCTTGATTTTAAAGGATTTCGTTCGAGAATGAAAGAGATATACACATTTCTCCAATAAGTCATTATGCATGTTGACGAAATTCCAGACATTTGCATATCAAACAAACTGATATATCTCAAAAAGAAAGCAAAGAAACGAAAATCTTCAAAAGAAGTTACTTTATCATTTTAAAAGTTCTTCCAAACAAGACAATAAAACATTTTGAGGTTATGGGCACTTTAAATATATAAATATATAAATATATAAATATATAAATATATAAATATATAAATATATATACAAACTATTCGTGAGAAATGGATCTCTGCCCCGGCGAGATTATCAAGGCGAAATTTAATTTCAGTTGCGCACTTTACAAATTTTCCAGACTGGGTTAGAGCGTCTCACCAGCACCGAATTAGAAGTTATAAGGTTCAACCTCTTTCCTGGACTATACCTTAAAATACGACAGATATTCAATACAACATCGCTGTCACTTTTGAATGTCCCTAAAACGTGCACTAATTCCGCCAGGATATTCTGCTTCAAGAATAAATTTCTGCTCCCACTCACGTCAGCGAGATTCCTCAACACAGCCGTCACCTGTGTATCGAAAAAGGAAAAACAGAAAATATTATGGTCTTGCACTTCTAAAGCCCATCAATGATTGCCATCAATGATTGCCAAAGCGCCATCACCTACCGGAATCAATAGATTTGCAATTTGTTTGTTTCGTTTTCCGTTTACAGAAACCTAAAATAAAATATCACAGATCTCATATTTTGGATTAAAATCAAAGTCGTAAACAAATAATTTCGCAACGCAACCAGGTGATAAATCAGACATAGTTTGACGCTACTCTGGCTTTAAAAAGTTTTTTGAATGTAACTTTAAAAGTTACTGTCCATGACCCAACGTTTCGACACTCAAATCTAGTGTCTTCATCCATTCCGCGCAATGACTGTGATCAGGAGTACATCGGTCAGACTAAACGTCAGTTTCGTACGCGTTTAAAAGAACACCAAAAGGCCGTTTTCTTTTCAAAAAAGAATAATTCTGCTTTGTCGGAGCACGCGTGCGTAACCTACCATGAGATTGCGTGGGAAAATTCGAAAATTATTACCACTAATCCGCGGTACCATCAGAGACGTTGTCTGGAGGCTTGGCTTATCAATAGCGCCCACGCCCCATTGAATCGCGATGACTGTGGTTTATTACCAAAAGCTTATTTGCATCTTGTTAATATAGATAACGTCATCATCGGTTCTATGAGGGTATAAATAGGGATCCTAACTTTACAACGATCACCCCTGATGAAGACACTAGATTGGAGTGTCGAAACGTTTTAATGAAACAGTAACAACTTGGCTGCATTTGCATTGTATTTGCATTATTTATAGTTCCAAGACCAGTCTCATCAGATTCACTTGAAATTTTCAGTTTACTGATAATTTATTCTCATTACCTCTCTATACAGTACAGTACTTGGTTAACCATTGATATATTACTAGGAGTAATCAAAGATTATGTACCATTACTAGAAGGCCATGGATTGCCTTGGGCCATATGATCACGCCTTAGTACGTGATTTAGATTGTTCAGATCGAGTGGAACGGCAACAAACGACAGCGTCTTAATTCAAGGAGACACTATATAAACGTCAATGTTTTTGACAACGGTGACATCCCGCATTCCCGTTCGTTAGTTCGATTTGAAATATGACCGCTCGACCGCTAGATAACTCAGCAAATATTACAATCGTGAAGTTCGATTTGGCAAAGTGTCGCTTGAATGGAAAATTTATAACTTCGCGAGGCTTGCACGTTTCCAGTAAATGTTGTTCGAATTAGATGTATGGTGTTCAAATGATCAGATTGAATTTTGATATTATAAACGCGCCATATGATTACCATATGTTATTTATTACAAGACTATATGATCGCCTTTATACGTGGTTTATATTCTACATTCTATTTATTTGATCCTCCATGCTATAGAAAATTTCTAGCATCATTCTGCTGGCATGCCTAATCCTGAACACTTCTACAGGCAACTTCGTATCCACTGCTCCTGTGTTAGTCCCGAGGCAGCATTTTCCTAGCTGTACTAACCATAATTTATTCCAAATTCCAAAACGGTAATTTATTCAAAAAGGGGAAAGATTTTATTTTGATTTATTTTAGCTGTAAAGCACAGGTAACCCATAACATGCAAGATTAGAATGCGTTCTATCTGTCGAACGCAATTAGGAGAATTTAGACATTAATCATCCTTGGGGCATAAGGTGATGATAAATACCAGACATTGCGCAGCATTTCATGTGATGCTACAGTACATCAAAAAGTGATATTTTACCAGCTTGTTGATTTTTATGAGAATGCAACCTAAAGCCTCGATACATCCACCACGAACAAGAGTTTTCCTTAAAGCAGTATTGCCAGAGAGAAGTTTCAGAGCTCCGGTACAGTATATCCAAGGTTCATATCTTGCATTATCATCAAACTCTGTTGTCTTTCGAATCAAAAGTTCTTAAAAGAAAATAATTAAATTTGTCAATAAAAATCAAAAACTCTAAAAGGTTCTGCCAAAATAGTGAGCGAGGGGTCTAGGCCCTTCATCAGAGATTAAAATGTAAAGTCAACAATGTTTCATGTCCTTTGCAGAGCTGGATTAAGGTGGGACGGATGGGACGGCAGCTCTAGGCCCTGGAGAAAAATAGGCCCGTTTTGTCACGAGACTTAAAAAATAAGGTTTTAGCGAGTAAGCGTACTTTCATAAACGTCTTGTATCGATTGCAATTTTCGACAGAGGTTTACAACACTGATCTGTGAAACATAAGACAGCTTTATATATATTATTATAACGCACATCATATGCGTATATCACATCCGCACATAGCACATCCGCACATGTGCGTGTCGAACATCCGCACATGTGCGTGTCGAACATCCGCACATGTGCGTGTCGAACATCCGCACATGTGCGTGTCGAACATCCGCACATGTGCGTGTCGAACATCCGCACATGTGCGTGTCGAACATCCGCATGTTGAACATCTGCACTGTCTAGACTTTAGGTGTGCGTTCGCACATGTGCGTCATGCACACACAGACTTCAAAAATGAATTTTAAGGTATTTTCTACTCATATTAATGTCCGGGACGCAATTTTAATTGCCAAAATTTATATGATTTCTTGAGTACCTGCAACGCCCTCCTCCATAAACATCTCATCGTTGCCTTCATCACGACTGATTTTGAATATCAACTTGAATATGTTCTCTTCGTTACTTTCGGAAACATTGAACTAAAAATTAAACAAAATCATCTTGACATCACAACATGAACTGTTGTATATTTATATTTACGCTTTCAGTAGAAAATTCCTTGGCCGTTTCAGGATCCTCAATTGTACAACTTTCCTACAGGATCCTGCATAGAAACCTACAGGATCCTGAAGTATCTTGTATTTATTGTAGGATCTTGTACAAGACGGGACCCTAAGCAGGATCCTGTAACATCTTGTTAGTGTACAAGATCCTATAGAATCCTAATAGGGTCTTGTATAGGAGCTTAGGATCCTATATGATCCTGTAAGACGTTGCACAAGATCCTGCAGGATCCTGTAGGATCCTAATAGGATCCTGTTGATCTTGTACAAGATCCTGCAGGATCCTAATATGATCCTGTTGATCTTGTACAAGATCCTGCAGGATCCTGTAGGATCTTAATAGGATCCTGTTGATCTTGTACAAGATCCTGTTTATGATCCTGTAGGATCCTATACTGTAGGATCCTGATTTAGGAAAATTTAGGATCCTATTAGGATCCTACAGGATCTTGTATAAGATCCTGTAGGATCCTGTACGATCTTAATAGGATCCTGTTGATCTTGTACAAGATCCTGTTTATGATCCTGTAGGATCCTATACTGTAGGATCCTGATTTAGGAAAATTTAGGATCCTATTAGGATCCTACTAGGATTCTGTTCAGGATTTCTACCAGGGTAGTGAGTCTAGCAACTAATTACATGCCAAGTGGGTCAAGGACAATCTCAGACCATCATACTGGATTTAACATAAAAATGTCTTGGTAAACATTTTTCCATATAAATGGGACATGCTAAATATAAAAGAAATACATTTGTGATGAGATCCCATTTAATGTCCTATGTGGTGGCAAGCAAGAAAATTGTGTTTCATACCATGAGTACAATCTTCGCCAGTCTGAGATGCAGATGTGAATCTTTCAAGGCAAGATAACTAAACAACGACTTGAGTATCTGTCCCTTGAAATTGGACAAGGCAACTGCTTTAGTTTCTGGTAAGATATCCACTCTTCGCAGCATATCGGACAACCGGAGACAATTTTCACACAATTCTTTTGAGTCCCCTTGGCTCAAATTGTTGTCCATCTCTTTCAAGATTGGACGAACGTGTCCTTTATAGACACTGGAAAGATTCTGTATCTCGGCAGCCACTGCAGCTTTCTTCGCTTCCTCTGGTGTGAGAGGTGCACTGTCAGTGGTTTTATTCAGTTCAGGTGCATCATCACTGATGTGTTTTCTTGTTGTAGGACCACTCTTGGCACGTACTTCCTCCTGTTGGCCTCTCGGGGATGTTCTCTTCACCGGACCACTGTATGCTCTTCTGGCATCGCAACTTTTCACGGCAGCTAGTTTTTGTTTCACAATATTCCCAGTGGAACTTCTTGACACAACCATGTGATTCAACGGTCTGGAGGGTTTAGGTGGTGAAGGGTAGATCACACCTGACCCCTGCTCAATGTTTGTGCCATTGGTTGGTTCCACAGGTTGGTTACCGTCAACCTATGTAACAAACAATTGCATAAAACATTTATATGATATTAATATTTATTTATACGTATTTATTATTGTTAATAATAAAGGAAGTTAACATATAAATGATGGATGCTCTATGGCTTATCCAATCGGGTATCCTAGTCCTGGGAATTGTACCCACCTGGTACACTTATATATAAGTCGGGCTCACCTGAAGTCAGCCCACTCAACCCCCTTGGAGTCCGACAATGTTCTCAGTCTTGTATTTAGCATGGTCGAGGTCACAGTTCATACAGTTGGAGTTAGTTCAGGTATATGCTCTCTGTGGGTGAGTAACGCTTAATGGTTCATTTTGGTGTGTGTGTATTTTCCCCCCTCTTGTGTGTTTTTCTTCCCCGTGTTTCACAGGCGACTTGCTAGTCATGGGATGGAGAGGGTACTGTTAGGGTTCTGGAAGTCCTGAATCACGATTACACGCAATTGCTACCATCTCCATCCCTACCGATCTGCAGTGGGCAACATAATTAATTAGCTTAACTCATATCGACAGTTGGTTTTCATGGTCTCATCGTCAACTGAACACCGTGCAATATCATTACACTACCCATGTCTTTAACATACCATAGGCATAGCACATCAAAGTAATGCTAATAGAAACACAAATTGTCATCTTGCATAATACCCATCAGAAACATTAACAAGGATTGGGTCAAATGACTTACTTGGAACATAACATTCTCAACTTTGTCAAACTGTTCACTCCCATCTACAACATCTGGTGCATGGCAAAGAGGTTCTAGTCTATTTGATGGTGTACTTGGAGATGGTAAGTCAGGATCAGCAAAATGACGTGGACCAATACTAGTTAAGATGAAAGGTATATATATAATTCACAAATCCTTACACAACCAGGTTCATGGTGCCAACATTCAGCAGTGCTGACAGCAATCAGGCCCAAGGCCGTAGGAAGATATTTTGGGTTAGGGCTTGTCTAGCGGCGAAGGCACGAGAACCCTCTAGGGGGTCTGGGAATATGCTGCCCCAAAAATTTTCTCACTCTCTGAAATGCGATTCCCTGTATTTTGAGGTAAGTTTTACAACAAAATATTATGATCATAAACAGCATAATTTTAGTCTACCTAAATTCGCAACGGCATTTGCCGACATGAATCACGTCATCACTTTTTTGCCGTCGTTCATTTGTTAACAACAAGCAGTTTTGCCGACATGTATTCGAGTATTGCCGACGTGAAATGGATAATGATGAATTCGCGACGGCAGTTTTTTGCCGACGTAAATAATTCTGAATTTCAAAGACTGACCTTTACTTCCTTCGTCAATATCTGACTAGTTTCTGGAAACTAGTTGCACATGGTTGAAGCCCCGCCCCCGCAATTTTTTGAAATCTATATGCTTCGAGTTCGAGGTTAATTCTGAAGCAATCTGAGGCATCAGCAGCAATTGCTTATTTGATTTTCTAGCTAGAATTGTAGCGCAGAAAACACCAGGTCGGATGTAAAGATGGGGATATTCCTCTGCGCCATATCTCTGTCCTAACTGGCAGCAGAAACCCGTTCTTTGACGTCGAATTTTTAGGGGGGCTCTGCCCCTGCTTCCTACGGCCATGATCAGGTCAAAGCAGACCCTTCAGTTTGGTACTTGAAAAGTAACAAAATCTATGTGTTTCGACTTTATCTTCTTTTTTAGCATATTTTTATATCTTTCATCTTTGTGTATTATTAATGAAAGGCTTTCTCTCGATACTATTTTGGAAGTACATCCGGTTATATTATTTTTCATTAGTAACAAATGCCCCATTTGCTACAGTAGTCGTCACAAAGCAATCGTCTTCTGGACGATCTTTTTTAGTATCCGCGAGAGGTGGGACAAAATGAGAGATTGTGCTGCTATCATACGATCGCCTGCCTGTATGATGAAATACATCGTATAACTGCTAACCCCAAAACAACTTTTGTTTACAGTCTTGTGGGGTTATAGAAGTGTGGGACAACTGCTCCATTCTGATATATATATATATAGACAATAATATATGCAATCATTGGAGCTGGGCCCTGAGTATAGGTATTATCAGGGCAAACACTCGTATTGAGGGTCGATCAGAACAAACACTCCTATGCAGTCATTGGAGCTAGAGCCTGAAATAAAATTGGTCATTATGACATTAAATGACAATTTTTAACAATAAAAATTAGAGTTAAAGTGCCACTACGATCAAATTTTTACCTATTGATATTTTTACGTATATTTATAAAGCAGAGCTGCTAAATATTACTTGGTCGAAACCGTTTTGCGATTCGACGATGGCAAGTATTATTTTTCTTACTCCGAATCTGGAGTTGTTATGTCCACCATTAATCATTCATGTTCTTGACCAGCGTAACGAAGTGACGTCAGATTCTCAACGCGAAGACTCCACGTGGCTAATTCTTCAAGTAAATCAAGGTCGTTTTTTCAAATTCTTCGTCTGAAATGCTGAACATTTCATCTACTTCTCGAAGAAACCAAGAAAACAAATAACCTCGACCGAAATTCAGGCGTAGCATTGAGAATCTGACGTCATAAACAATATTACCTTTTGAAATTGCGGGCTCACTTGGAACACGTTCTTAGTAATGGTGGCCTAAATAATAGTGATTTCAGAGCTCAAAATACTTACTTCAAAATACCATTTTTTAGTTTTTTTTTACATCGATGATCACTTTCGACCCTGAAATACTATTCTATGCTAAAGAAAATCTAAAAGACGGGGGTGAATTTTCATCGTAGTGGCACTTTAATGGATGATACCAAGCAAGCCTCTATACAACATACATCCATTTATCAATATAAGGTCTTTACTCTCTATATTCAGAGACACAATGGCCATCTCAATACAGACAGTTATTGACAATTATAGCACAAAGCCCCTTGGCTATATTCTATATTTATTATTATATTATCTATTGCATCCCTGCCAGGTTGGAAAACGTGCATTTGGTCACGGCTATGGTACTGATACAAACTGATTGCTCGCACTGGGAATCGGATAATAACACTCGCAGCCAATGGCAACTACTCTTGCAGCTCATTCACGGCTCCGCTCGCAGCTGTTCTCGGCTCTACTCGCACCTCCAAACTAGCTTCGCTCGCTGTTATGCGTAGGCGAAAATAGACACGTTTTCCAATCTGGCATCCCTGTTCATTATGCTTTCATAAAGATCAATATTTTATTAGATCCTAAACTTAGATCCTAACCCACGCCTAATGGTTTTTCTAACCCCCGCCTAATGGTTTTTCTAACCCCCGCCTAATGGTTTTCTAATACTAACCTTAGTACTAATATAAAGATATTGCTTGCTGGAGAACGCCTGGGAAAATTGACAACGGTTTGCTACTTTAAATGTAACTGTAAATAATTAAGTTCAAAAGTGGATGAGCATTCTATAATATTACTCCTATATACCAGACCAGACAAGCTAAATGCCAAATTCCCCGGATAACTGTGTTTTCAATAAATACGAAATGAACCACTGATAATCTATTGATATTAAAATGACTAATGAAGCCCTTCGTCACAGTCTTCGGACATATGTCATATGTCAACACACCATTTTATTATATACACATGAAAATATATACGAACCTAAAAGCCGACGGAGGTCTGCTTTGGCTACTCCCTCGTCGGTTAGCACCGAATAAAGTTCGCTGAGGTTCGACAGGAGTGCACGGCCGCTTTGTATCCAAACATCGGACGGAAGTTCTCGCCTCAGCGACTATCTCAGCGCTGGTCGTTCCACTTGGCAAGTAAAAGGGTTTGATTTCCGGACGTGTTTTTCGAGCTTTCGTTCCCGAGTTATCCATGAAAGCCTTGCAATAGGTACGCACATTACATCCCGTTGACTTCGAAGGCTTTAAACTAGTTTATAAAAGCACATATTCCTTTATTCCAGATGATGCTTGAAGAGGAAATTTTTTGCCTTGGTGTAATAAATTTAAATGCTGGACTTCGAGCATGCGCACATGCGTTGGGACCGACGCGTCGTCCAGGCAATGAGTTAAAATATAAAATTGAATATTATGCTTTCTATCAAAGAAACCCCGCAAAAGAAACCAAATGAAAGCACTTCGTAGTACCACACTTCTGTTTACTGGGTCTGTTTACTGATTTAAGGTGGGACACCCTGGAACAGCGAAGACTGTTGAACCAATCGTGTATGTTTTTTAAAATACACCAAGGCCATGTGAATATAAATTTTCCAAACGAAGTACATCCACTAGATAGAAAATCAAGACTTCCAAATCAACAGCCTTACCGCCAAATGTCTTGCAATAACAATATTTTTAAGTTTTCTTTTTATCCTAGAACTATAGTAACTTGGAATAATTTAGCATTTAATTCACTACCTAGCAGTATTGATGCATTTAAAGTAGTGGCATTGCCTATAATTAGATCATTAGTATAATTTTATTTTTACTGTAGGTGTATATGATCTTTGTGTAATTATAATTTAGCCTATCTTATTCTTAACTTCGTATTTTCTTATTCTATTATTATTTATCTATATTAGTACCATTATTAAACCTGCATGTGTATATATATATAATTATTATAACACCATGTATATATCTCCTAGTATAGTTTACAAACTGATTCAGGAGTAACTGATTAAAGATTAAAGATTAAAGAGTCCCAACACAGGCAGCAGGTTTTGCCTAATTAATCTTTTTTGGAAAGGCCACTCATAATATAATATAATAAAATATGCTCAGCGTATTTCACTCTCATTTACATCTGAGACTGCTAAACCCCATCTGTAGAAACTAATATAAATAATTTTCCGTATTCTTAGCTGTCAAAGAACAAAATTGATCAAAATACATGCATATTTTAAATTTTCAATTTTGGCACAGTCAGCTCATCAGCTGCCCAGCGGTATCCTCCATCAAAATAAAAAATGGCGGACGAGAAGTCGTTTCGCCAACTCGAAGATGTCGGTTGCCCGGCCGAAATCCTGGCGATGAAATGGTCACCAAAGATGGATCTCATGGCAGTAATAACAGACGAAGGTGATGTGTGGTTGAACAGACTTTCTTGGCAGCGTGTGTGGACGATTCGTTCGACTGACCACAAAGCCATTTCCCTTGCTTGGAGACCTGATGGCAAGGTGCTTGCTTTGGGCTTAGACAATGGAAACATGCGGATTGTCAACGTGGAGAACAGCGAATGCCTCCATGAGTACGAGGTCGGAAGCAAGCCGGAGTTTCTCGAATGGGTAGCGACGAAAAGACCACAGTCCTCAAATCTGCCCGAGAGCGTTCGGGTTTTCACAGAAAAAGACGAATCCTTCCTACCACCGTTACCGAACCTGCCGAGCGGAGGTGCAACCGTGTTCAGCCAAGAGAAGTCCAGCGATGCACACTGGGATCCCAAGAGACTAAAGGATCTGGCTGGCACACTGAGTTTTTTGGTGATTGGCGACGAGAGTGGGGTTGTGAGTTTACTTGTTCATGGGATGCTCCCAGTCTGCAAGGTGAATGTTCGTAGTTTTTACGACGACGCTCCGTACTGTCGTCTCTTGAGCGCATCCCTCGAGGCCGACATCCGCTTCTTGTCGGTCGTGGTACAAACTAGTTCCACGCCAGACTTCTCCGATGGTGAAGTTACCATGGTTACTTTCGACACCACGCTCTACAGATCGCGCTCGCACGAACTCGAGGTGCTCTCGCTGAAGTTCGGCAGCATTTCCAGTCTGCTCACGTACTTTCGGGGCACGTTTCATGCGATGTCCGAGGCCTGGGAGGATATCCTGTTGGAGATCGACTCGCGACTGGAGAAGTACGCAGAGAGCCTGGGACCGGATACTAGTGTGTCGGAGGAATTCCTGGCACTGTTCACGTGCGGGATTGCCAGTCCGGAGTTGCAAACCTTCTTGGTGCACGACTTGACGGAAAAAGGTTTGTCATGCATTCGTGTGTCCTAAAACAGCGCCGCGAGGAGAGTAGACCGACAAGTCTCAACGAAGTTATAACTTATAGGGACATACGACATATATTCGTAAATATTACGAACCATTTCGCCAAACGGTCGGAAAGCGAAAATATATCCAGTGTTCACAAACAGTACTTTATAGCTTGCTGGTACAAAGTAATAACGTAATCCGATAGATTCTCAAGCGCTTAATAAGGAATTGCCATCGTAATCGACGACAATTCCAGATGATCCTTGTGTGTCGAACCATAACATTTTATTTTTATGTCCCGCAACTTGTGAAGGAAATTATGTTCTATAAAGAAAGGGGAAATTCGATGCATCAACAAAAAACTTTTCTGCTTGAACGTGAAGCAAATATTTATTTATACTAACTTCCGAAATCCTTCGTCTGAAACCTTGCAGCATTCGTTGTTGCGGTTGATATTTCGAAATCCCGAATAGCGTCGTTTGCCTTTTGGAAAGTACCTACATATCCGTTGTGACTATCGATCACAAAATCGAATTTACTGGTCCAGGATTGAGAGTTTGCCATGTATTCTTCTGCATGAACGCTATTCTCCACGTGCGCGTATAAAGATACTAAATATTTACAAATCAAAAATAGCAAATGTCTATTGCCGAAATAGTGTTTCGGCAGAACCATGTTGAGCCCGCCAACACCACTAACCGAGCGGTGACATGTTTGTCGTAAAACATTCGCAAAACGCTCGTAAATCTACCGCACATTATTTCAAAATATTTAAATATTTAGTAATAAGACGTTTTGTGCTGCGTAGGCAGTGTAGTTATACCAATCAAATATCTAAAAAGGTTGGTCTATTGCCGAAATAGCGTGTAAGTTGTTTAACTAGTGGGGGCCTTCTCTCGAAACGTTAGACTACTACTGCACACTATTTCGGCAATAGACCAACCTTTTTAGATATTTGATTGGTATAACTACACTGCCTACGCAGCACAAAACGTCTTATTACTAAATATTTAAATATTTTGAAATAATGTGCGGTAGATTTACGAGCGTTTTGCGAATGTTTTACGACAAACATGTCACCGCTCGGTTAGTGGTGTTGGCGGGCTCAACATGGTTCTGCCGAAACACTATCGAGTGCGCACCTCCAGAGTTCAGTGACGTGTCCTTCAGGGACACATCTGTCCTTCAAGGACACCTCGACTGCCCATGAGAGAGCCCGCGGTGCACTTAACAATTTAACACCTCACCTTCTCTGTATAGGTTTGAAAAAACTTGGGAAAAACGGTTGGGAATTCCTACTCCAACATCCAGACACTGGCCTTGAAGAATCTTCAGTCGGCGAGCAACGCGCTCTTGTACCACCTCAACGATCTAATGGGAATGGCGAAATGGTACGACCGCTTCGGTGTGCTTGGCTTGTCGGAGACCATGGTCGCCGACTGTCTGAAGGTATTGGGTTCGCTCATGATGAAGACGCAAGAACTATTCAGCGTTATCGAGAGCGCGTTGCGCAACTTCACAGCATTCTTCAAGTGGCTCTACCTGGTCATCCTGCAGCTCCTCCAGGAAGACGTGCCCGCGTTCGTCAGGCGATTCAACCAGGAAGACGTATCGTTGATCGCAGAGTTCCTCCACTGTCAGCTCGCCATGGGCGGCAAGGGCAAGTCGCGCTTCAGCATGGAGCGCGTCGGACAGTACTTGGAGAAGGAACCGTTGACCTTCAAGATCGACCACTCGGCAAACGTCTGGGAAAAGTTCCTGGATTCTTGCCCGGAGGTAAAAAACGCGCCGTTCGTTTTCGCCGTGTGCCCCGAGAAATCCCTGGCGACCCTACACGACGAGCTCGTGTCTTGCATCCACGCCACCTTCCGACAACTCTCCGACGCCACCGAACAAGCGTTGTCGTGCAACCTGAGAATACCGCTGTTCCCGTGTACCGCGGCGAACAAGAAACACGTGGTGGTCATCCAGCATTCCGTTGAGGGCGGTTCGTATCACTGGATCGCAATCCCGAATGGCGAACCACCCTCGGATTCGTTTTACGCGCTCCGACTTCGTGTCGACGACACGACGGCAGGCGCCGTCGAGGTGGAAGGGGTCTCCGTGGATTTCAAAGAGTTGGGCAGCCAAGACGCGCACGCGCAATGCAGCGTGCACGTGATGGACTTGGCTTTCTACGACGAGACAACGTTAACGGTGCTTCTGCGCCGAGAAGGAGCCGAAGAAAGCAGCGAAGATATACTGACTCAGTTTGAGCTTGCCTCGCTCGAGGACTCTCAATTCGAACCATTATCGCCATTAGAACCGAGACGGACCGACGCTGCGCTGGACGGAATTCGAGTGGACGGGACGCGCGCGGTTGCGCAACGCAGGACTATCGCGAGGATGAAGGCTCTTCGCATCGCCGTGAGCGGTTCCCGGAAAGTCGCGTGCGTTCTGTCTGCGTCGCGCACGCGCGTTAAACTGTTTGATATGAACGCGGAAGAAGAAGATGATGCTGACGAGTCTCTCGATGAACATCAGACGAGTGGAATGTCCACCGACGACGGCGTGGAGACTGAACCGAGTGGAAAGGAATGATGGAAAGGGAGATGAAAGTGTGAAGCATGCTGGTCGAAAAATCGAAAATCCTAAATTAAAGTTGTTAGTGTTAGTTTGTCGTTCGTGTGTTGGTTTATTTATAGGGCAGGTAGGCACCCCAAATTCAATATTACTGATATACAGTCGAACTTCTATTAAGCGGACACCTTTGGGACCTGGTCAAGGTGTCCGCTTAATAGAGGTTGGCACAGTGGGGGGTGCACCTGGCATTACAAGTTGTTTTTTCAGTTTGTTTTTACTTTAAAACAATTAATACAGCACTATTTGACTTCAAATAAGTCCACATACTTATTTAATAGTTCAAAAGGCTTATGCATGACGACCGTCATCTGTCGACCCGCATCCAAATATATTTTGGATCTACCTTTTCTTTGTGATTCCAATTACAATCAAAGGCTTGCCGTCCTAAATATCCTACCATTAAGTTATTGGCACGAATATCTCGACATGCTGTTCTTTTTTAAAGCAAATTGTGGCATCATCAATCTGTCCAACTCAGTACTTCCAGAACATCAAATTCACAACAAAATTACAAGATCAGTGGACCAACTGCCTTCAATTCAAAATTAAAACACTCTGACATATCAAAATCTTATACTATTAGAACAACAAGGATCTGGAATGTACTACCAAAATCTATTATCAGTAAATATATCACTCTAACAACCTTTAAAAATTCACTACTCAATTACTATCGTTCTGCTCTAGAAAACAATTACAATGTAGATGACCCTCGCTCCTGGAAAACAATTTGCCTTAAATGCAACCAGGCACGTGACTTAACAAAACCACTTTCATGTTTCTAGTTTATATCTGTATTTGTATATTGTAATTATCTGTAACTATGTTAATATTTGTTCTCTAGTCTAGATGTGGCAAAGCTTATAAAATAAAATAAATAAATAAAATGACGCTACGTTGGCTGTTTTGATGGATCAGTTCGCATCTCATGTAACCCGTGTCTTACGTTAGACGTGAAGTTGTTTGTATAAATGGGTTAGTTTGCGTCTTACATAACCCACGCCCTATGTAAGTTGCGTCTTAACTCTCCCGCATAAACGGTGAAACGGCCCTTATGTCGCCTAATGTCGGTATGTCTTGTAAAACTTATAAATGTTGAAAGAAAACGTTAATCTTGAACTCCATGTGTCCGCTTAATAGAAGTGTCCGCTTAAAAGGTGTTGTAACTATATATTTTAATTCCTCAACCAGTGTTGAGGATTTTTGTGAAAAAGTTGATAAAATCTATGGCGAAGAAAATTCGAAAATTAATTTTTAATCAGTATTTAGAAATAAGAGGAGATTACAGCCGAATTTCCCCAACTATGGATTTTTTTGAGAAGCAACTCAAAAGTGTTCATCCTCTGATTTCTAAATACTGAAAAGCTGGTTAAAGAAACTTGGATGCGCCTCGTATTTTCAACCGGCTTGTGATGTCTGTATTTAGAAATCATAGGAAGAACACTTACTCTTGTTTGAAGTATAGACGTATCGCGATTCCAGCAAAACGCAAGATTTTACCGCAGGATTTTTGAGTATTATCCCTACCAAAAATCCCTTTGGTAGCGTGGGAAGGTGCGGTAAAATCTTGCGTTTTTCGGGAATCGCGATACGTGTATTACATCAACGTTTGAATTTGGTCGAATTTCTATAGCAGTAGAATATTAGCATCACTGAGCATCACTGATCTCGAAAGAAGACTGGATCGAGCAACTATTGTTCCGAAAATGAAGCCGGAAGTCCGCCATTACTAAGGGACCAACTGAGGATCCAATGAGGTTTTTTGATGGATTATGTGCTCTTACCATCGACAAAATAAAATAATATTACTATAAAGAGGACAAGAAGACATTTTTCAAATTACTGGGTAAAACGATTCATGGCCTACCTACAGATTTACTGCGACTTTGGTCCCTTAGCAATGGCCGCCGTTGGCTCTAATTATCCAGTGAGAGAAGCCTAATATGAGACGTCAAATTAGGTTCAAGATTTTATGCATTTAATGTTAACAAAGAAACTATATTGGCCAGACACTAAACCTATTTCGCGAGCGTCACAGTTTGATTTGCTTGCAAACTCGGAGCTTCTAATGATCTCTCGCAATTTACATTATGCAAATATGCAAGCTTCAAAATCAGCTCATCAGATACAATAGAAAGCTCAATCCAGTCCTATTTTTGAGATCAGTGGTTAGCATTAGTTTGACGTGACGTCATTTTATCAACAAATACCGAATACTAACCCTAACCAAAAAATAATCCTAAGCATAAAACAAACCCTATAAAAACACTAACTCTAAAAAGACGAAATAGAATGAAGGCAAAATGACGTCACGTCAGTTTGATAGATGGAATCTAGTATTCACCGATCCCGTGCCGCGACCTTCAATCCTAACCACTGATCTCAAAAATAGGACTGGATTGAGCTTTCTATTGTATCTGATGAGCTGATTTTGAAGCTTGCATATTTGCATAATGTAAATTGACGAGAGATCATTAGAAGCTCCGAGTTTGCAAGCAAATCAAACTGTGACGCTCGCGAAATAGGTTTAGTGTTTGGCCAATATAGTTTCTTTGTTAACATTAAATGCATAAAATCTTCAACCTAATTTGACGTCCTATATTAGGCTTCTCTCACTGGATAATTAGAGCCAACGGCGGCCATTGCTAAGGGACCAAAGTCGCAGTAAATCTGTTGGTAGGCCATGAATCGTTTTACCCAGTATTTTGAAAAATGTCTTCTGGTCCTCTTTATAGTAAAATTATTTTATTTTGTCGATGGTAAGAGCACATAATCCAACAAAAAACCTCATAGGATCCTCAGTTGGTTCCTTAGTAATGGCGGACTTCCGGCTTCATTTTCTGAACAATGGTTTCTCGATCCAGTCTTCTATCGAGATCAGTGACCGCGATCTTTAAATCCTAACCAGCCTACGTCGCGTTCAAATCACAGCAACACGGTTTTCCCAAACAAGACGCGGCAGGCCTCAGTGCAAAAGCATCCAGAATTCCGTTGGTGGACGAATAGCTACCAAACAGTATGTCAATGTCGTAACCATTCTTCGATGACGTAAGCACGGTGAGTCTGCTACATTTCATGATCTCTTTGCCGTGTCGTTTGAAGCATGTCTCGTGGTATTCGCGAAGTGACACCACGAGGTTCGCGGGTGTCACGCTAGGCGGAAACAAGTAGTAAGGCGCAATGCGTGACAGCTTGCCAATGTAAGGATCCTCGGAGCCTCTCAATGCTTCGTAGCCATCCATATTGCCAAGGTACGTAATGGCTGGCAAGTCGTAACCTGTAGATCATAGTATAAATCAACTCAAATGAAAAGACTGTGTTTTATAAAATAATATGTTTGCTAGCTGCAGCCTCAAGGATCTAGGATTATTATTATCATTATTATGATATTATCATCATCATCATCATCATCATCATCATCATCATCATCATCATCACCACCACCATCATCATCATCACCACCACCATGACCATCATCACCACATCATGATCACAACCACCATCATCATCACCACATATCACCATCATATATTATATCATGATATCATCATTATCATCATCATCACCACCACATATCACCACCGTCATCATCACCACCGTCATCATCACCACCACCAACATCACCACCATCACCATCACCATGACCATCATCATCATCATCATATTATCATTTGCATCATCATTAGCATCATCATCATCATCACCATCATCATCATCATTACCACTATCATCATCATTATCATCATCATCATCATCATCACTATTATCATCATCATCATCATCATCATCATCATCATTTGTACTAACCACGTGCAACAGGAACATTTCTTTGCCCTTTCACGATAAAACAAGGATCATCCTTGATCCCACCATTGTACATGCACATATCTCCAGAGTTACTCGCTGCAAACATCGAGGCCCCGAAACCGTGAACTATCCGCGTGTTCGGTACCGAGTTTAGGATCTGGCCACAGAATATACGCGAGATAGCAATGGAGGGTTGGGCCGGGTCAGCGTCGTGATCCCATACCAATGGACATACAGAACTTAAGTAGTTGCATCGGAATTGACTGGCAGCGTAGTCTAGAACAATCAGGGAAATTAGGCGCGACACTGACCTCTACGTAAAGACGAGATCTAACATTGTCTGTTAGGTTTTACTATAGGCGACAGAGACTATCTGTCTCTCATCTTCAATCAATCACAGTGTTCAGCAAAGTACTGATATTTTGTACTTAAGTAAAAGTAAAAAGTAACTCCTCAGTTTATACTTAAGCAAAAGTAAAAGTATGGCCTGAAAATCTTACTCAAGTAAAAGTAAAAGTATGGCCGGAAAATTTTACTTAAGTAAAAGTATGGCCTGAAAATCTTACTCAAGTAAAAGTAAAAGTATGGCCGGAAAATTTTACTTAAGTAAAAGTAAAAGTATGGCAAAACATATTCCAGAAAAGTACTTCAGAAACAAACTATATATCGAACCACTAACCAACATGACAAATGACAATTGATAATCTTGTACTGTACTTTAATCTGGGCGCTGTTTGGCGGCGCCAACTCAACAGTTGCCAACACGTGCACACGCAAAATGAACTTCACGCGATTTCGCCACTCTAGATCTCCAGCGGATAGAGAGTGGACCGAGTATTTCGCAACTCCGCGTTCCGAATTTCTTTTTTTACTTTGCCGATAAAACAAAAAGTAAGGAAGTAAAAAAGTAACTATTTTACAAAAATTTTACTTCGTTACAAGTAAAAAGTATTTGTTGAAAAATATACTTCGTTACAAGTAAATACTGATTTTTTTACTTTAGTAAAGTAACGAAGTAAATTTACTTCGTTACTGGCGAACACTGATCAATCAGTTGTCGAAAGTTTTTCCGTAATTTAGCTAGAACGCAAACTACGGATCGAAAACAGTAAAATACGAAGCAGGTATTAGCTCGTAGCGGTTCGTGCAAGTTTACCAGGGAAACGGCTAAAATTGGGATGACTCAAAAAGACCTTTCTATTTTTTTCTGGTCTTTATTTTTGGTTAGGTTAGTGTGAGCTACGGTTTGGGTTAGGTTTAAGGTTAGGATTAGATTCATTTGCATCTTTATATAAGGATTGTGCGATCGATTGTCTCAACATCTAAACTCTCTAAACAACGAAAGGTTTTGTCTTGAAAATCTTCACACATTATTCATTAGTAATATATCAATGTAATGCCTCGTCCTTCATTGCTTTTACACAATATGAAAAATATTTTCTATAAGATTTCAATCAGGAGACCGTGGTGGTATTGTGTGGAATTTACATCCAGTATCTCCCAATGTTAACAAAGTTTGCAAATCCAATTAAATTTGAGATGGTTCGTATAGGTCCGCCTTTTGTAAAGCACACAATCTAACGTTCTTTTACAAAGTTGACAAAAAGGGCCTTTATTTTAATTGGAACGACCCGTTTCCCAAATTCAACAGCCACCATTAAGTGAAGACGTCTTCCTTCCAATGCTCATGTATGTACTTTTTTTAACTGGCGATTGCGGAATGAAATGCACCGTCCCGTATGATTTATTTGATTAAATTATATGTTGAATAACGCGGCATTTTCTTCGTTATATAGGATATACGTGTACCAGCTTGATTTTCAATTAAATAGCCCATAAGGAACGTTTTATTTAGGCAGAAATTGGGCAATAAAAAGAAAGTAGGTAATTAATATATTAAATGTGACTTGCAGCTTGGTTATTTTAACATGGTAAATTGTTTACTACTCAAGCTTTTAACGCAAACTTAGAAAAATGTTTCTGAGCCCCAGACAGGAATTGAACCCATGTATATAAGATATACAGATATATCGAGACTGCTGAATTAGTAGTACGTATGTCGTATATACGAACTAGTACACAACGTAGCCTTCGTTCTGTCATCTGAGATCTGGTAGCTCAATGGTTAGAGCGTCTAACCGGAGATCATGAACGGGTTGCGCGTTCGATTCCCGTCTGCAGGGGCTCAGAAATATTTTTCTAAGTTTGCGATAAAGTGGCACTACGATGAAAATTCACCCCCGTTTTTCAGATTTTCTTTAGCATAGAATAGTATTTCAGGGTCGAAAGTGATCATCGATGTAAAAAAACAACTAAAAAATTGTATTTTGAAGTAAGTATTTTGAGCTCTGAAATCACTACTATTTAGGCCACCATTACTAAAAACGTGTTCCAAGTGAGCCCGCAATTTCAAAAGGTAATATTGTTTGTGACGTCAGATTCTCAATGCTACGCCTGAATTTCGGTCGAGGTTATTTGTTTTCTTGTTTTTTTCGAGAAGTAGATGAAATGCCCAGCCTTTCAGACGAAGAATTTGAAAAAACGACCTTGATTTACTTGAAGAATTAGCCACGTGAGTCTTCGCGTTGAGAATCTGACGTCACTTCGTTACGCTGGTCAGGAACATGAACGATTAATGGCGGACATAACTCCAGATTCGGAGTAAGAAAAATAATACTTGCCATCGTCGAATCGCAAAACGGTTTCGACCAACTAATATGAACGATTGATGGTGGACATAACAACTCCAGATTCGGAGTAAGAAAAATAATACTTGCCATCGTCGAATCGCAAAACGGTTTCGACCAACTAATATTTAGAAGCTCTGCTTTATAAATACGTAAAAATATCGATAGGTAAAAATTTGATCGCAGTACTACTTTAAAGCTTGAGTAGCAAACAATTTACCATAGGTCATTAACGTTGGATGTTTTGCGTTGTTCACTATAAATTTATCCAGGATTGTAGTTCTTGAAAATGGAAAAGTCCTTTTCGGTCATCCCTTTTAGCTTTAATTTAATTTTAAGAGTATTACCTTTGACGCATTTCGGCATATCAAGTCCAAATGGTGCCGAGAATGCGAGTGTTAGACTCCTTCCCTCTCTGCAAACCAGACGACACGGACCAATCAAACTGTAGCCAGTCTTACAATAAATAGGATAGGTCCAGGTTCCTAGTGACGCGGGAACAGACTCGGCTCTGATTGGATCAGCATTTTCTATCTGCAGTTCTGTACACCCAGCTGCGAATAAAAAACAGTCAAAACGTTAAAGGTCAACTCAAATCTAATCGTGTTTGACGTAGTAAATTCAAATTTCAAAGTCACTTTTACAATTGCGAATGGTAAACCTTAAAATTTGTCACTCAATTTGTTTCGTAAATTTCGCGTTAATTGGGAGCCTGGGAATAGTAGGGATCTCAAAAGAAGACTGGATCGAGCAACTATTGTTCAGAAAATGAAGCCGGAAGTCCGCCATTACTAAGGGACCAACTGAAGTTCCTACGAGGTTTTCTGTTGGATTATGTGCTCTTACCATCCACAAAATAAAATAATTTTACCATAAAAAGGACCAGAAGATAAACGATTCATGACCTGCCTACATATTTACTGCGACTTTGGCATATTTACTGCGATATTTTCTACGATGACGTCATCAGGTCTGGCGAGCCACTGTTTGGTTCTTTCTATACATACACACATACACACACACACACACACAATATCACACGTCATTTTGTATACAGACCGGTAATGATAGTAGCTCTGTCTGTTCTATAATAAACAAAAGTTATTGTTTGTCAACTTACCACGTGGCAACGTTCTCTTGTCTCCCTTGTTCACATCTGACAACACTAACAAAAATAAATTTCGTTTATTCTCGTACATCTTATTTAAAGGTAGAGTGTCTTCTGGCACTTGTTTACATTGTTGCTCCACCGTTACTTTTAGATTGTTACTTTTAGATTGTTACTTTTAGATTGTTACTTTTAGATTGTTACTTTTAGATTGTTACTTTTAGATTATTACTTTTAGATTGTTACTCTACCATCAAGGTATATTGAGCACTGTGTTACCTGCCGGAAGACTTTAAAGTTGAATTTTTCGCAACTGGTCTCGGTTTGGTCTTAAAATGTATATAATCCTACACTCGAAATTTTCCTTCACCAGAAATCCTTAGAATGTGTAGTTTAATCGAGTGAAATGCCAAATATTACTTGTTATAACAAAATCACGATAACAACTTAAAACAACTTTATTCTCCATCAACGTTTCTAGGCAAGTCCCTCTTGTCAAGAGTGCAAGTGCTCGCTAGCTTTCTTTTCCTTCCTTTCAGTCACTCTTTCACCCTTCACATCCCTTTTATCTATCATCTTCCTTTCCCTCCGTCCGTTTCTTCCTTCCGTTCGTTCCTCCGATCCTAATTCCTTGACTGTAAAGTTTTCTTGCTATATAACCGCGGATCTCAAACGCCTCCAGCCTCCCTGCTATATCATCTCGAAGCATACTTACGTTTTGTGCTTCCTTTAGTGTTATTCCTCAATCCATGGCTTACAACAAAAACGAGGGAAAGTAAAGTACAAGTGAATAATTCAGTCATCTGTTCATGTAGTCTACAGGAAAAGTAATGAATATTGGATTTCTTAATTTTAATAGTTTTCCTATAATTAAAAAGCATACACATACATCATATACATGCCGGTAAGTGAACATATATACGGCAGGGATATAGAAATTTACGGTATTCCATTGTGCATATACATGCACCGTAAAACCTAAAGCCACGGTTACACACGTCGATTTGTGTTGCAACGCCATTGCGACACAAATCGGGTTACACTATGCAATTTTTCATGCAATTTGTCTCGCAACGGCTCTATCTGCTACGTTGCAGTTGCATGAAAGGGGGTGTTACACTAGGCAACGTTTCATGCAACTTGACACGCAAAGTCTCACCATCTTTGTATTTGTGACAAGGTACACATGCGCACCCAGGCGCCAAAGAGGAAAATTGCAGGACAAGTTGCAGATGCGGGTGTTACACTGTGCAACGCTGAAAATAGTTGCTGCAATCATTGTAGATAGTAGAACTAAATTATACTTTCTGCAACAGTTTTCGCCAATGGTTTGTGTAATTTGTCTTGCAACGGCATTGCGAGACAAGTTGCACAAAAAATTGCAAAGTGTAACAGCGCTCCTTTACAATGCACGTCGATTTGTGTTGTTTATATTAATTGTATATTAATGCACTGCGGGAAAAAACTTCAAACAACAATCAATATGGCGGGAGAGAAGCTGTTGGCGATATTTTTATTCCTGGAAGCTGAATTGGACAGTGATACAAAGAGAAGAAATAGAATGCAGTTTGGACGAGAGAATGGATTCAACGAAGGAAAGAACGTGGAGTATTTATGCAACTATTTGCCGAGTTAGCCCTCGTGACTTCGTTCATGATCATATATCGCATCTCCTTTATCTTTTTCCCCTCCCTTGTAATTTGAATCCAATAAAATGGGGACAGAACGATACAGCTCAATTAATTTAAACTTCTCGCTGTCGTCCAACTTGCCGTCCTCCATTTTGAAACGTAAATGCTCTTTTTGCATGAAAATGGACTGGCACCGACAGCGTTGCGACACAAATCGGCGGCTGGCGTGTTACACTTGCCCTTGCAATGCCGTCGCAGCAACGCGTTGAAAGTTTTTGATCCCACATCAAAAACTTGCAATGCTTCGGCAATATGAAAATCGGCGTTGCATGGGTATGTTACACACGCCGGTTTGTGTCGCAATGGCGTTGCGTGGTTTAACGGACCCTGTTTAGGTTCTTAAATAGGTTCTTATTTTTTCAAAGAGTGGTGCAGGTCATGAAATTTTAAATACAATTTAAATTATTTTACATCAGTTTCTACACAGTCACAGTACTGTACTGCTTAACACTGACATCTGTTTTGTAAACACATTTATCTGGAAATGTATAAATCACTGCCAAGCCTTCAGTCTTATTTCTCATTCCATAACTATTACATGCCTACCAAATAAGAACCTTTTCTAAATTTCAGGCTGAATTGGTTCTTATAAAAATGGGTGTCTAAATGGCAAATTTCAGGCTGTAGGTTCTTGATCCACTAGGTTCTTATACGCGGGATTTTACCTGCGCTCTTAATCGGGAGTGGGCAGGCGGGGCGGAACAGGCTGGCAATAGAGTGCCAGCAATGGTTGATGGGAAGGTGATAAAAAGAGTTATAGAGTGTCTTAAGGGAGTACAATGGGACAAATGGTTTTATTCTCAAGGCACCTATTCCAGAACACGCTTTTATTATCGTTATCCGAGGAGACACGAGAGTCTTACCATTTACGTATCGTGATGCAACACCGTTTCTTCTCAATTATTTGAACACCCTAAGTTGGGGTCCGCCTCAGGATCGCGAACCTGCTTCTCTAAGAAGTATTACCACTACATAACGATTTGACGATTTAACAATTTTAATCTTCAAGAACAAAATTAAGTCCGGCAAAACGTACCGTTTCAAAACATAACCTTTGAATAGACAATTCATTGAAGCATCTCTAATATCAACATTTGAATAACAAGTACCTGTTTTGGTTTTACCAGAATCTGATCACCACGTCTCTCTCTCATTCATTTGTCGAAACAGCTCAGTCTCTCGAACCCACCGAGCGTACCGCAAAACCGTTCTCGACGCAATAATCGGCCACTGCTTCGTAGACGCGTACAACGCAAAACAGGAAAATGTCTTTCGACGCTTGAGGGCACACCAAGTATCAACTTATCCGGCCAAGCGGTTGAGGGGATAACAGGTTCACAACAAACGGATCAGTTGGTGGTCGATTATACGAACATGTCGAGTTACATTCCGTAGTGAACGTTAAGGTAGAAACATATAAGGTTTCACTCAAGGGTAGTAATTTTTTTGGAGTTACTTTAACTCCGAAAGAGTTAAATTAACTCGCTATTGGAGTAAAAATTTATTTTACTCCCCTGAAAAATTATTTTTACTCTCCCAAAAAGTATTGTTTTGAAAAGTATTTTCTCAGCATTTCTTAAACCAAGAACATAATTTCCTGTTTAAGAAATATGTTCTTAAAAGAAGAAAACTCCTATTGTCAAAACAACATTTCTTAAAACAAGAAAATAAGTTGTTGTTTTACCCCAGCATAAGGGTCAAATTTTACTCCAGAATAAGGGTCAAATTTACCCCAAATGGAGTAATTTTAACCTCAGTACTGGAGTAAAACCAACTCCCATTTAAGAGTTAATTTTGCTCTCTCAGGGGAGTAAAAATAATGGCGTAAAAATTACTCCAAAAACGAGTGATTCTCTACCTTTTTTACTCACTTTTTGGAGTTAAAATAACTATATATATATATATATATATATATATTTACTAAGTGAAAAAGCTGTCGCTACTCGAGTTTTATTTATATATATTTATATATATTTATATATATTTATATATATTTATATATATTTATATATATTTATATATATTTATATATATTTATATATATTTATATATATATATATATATATATATATATATATATATATATATATATATATATATTATATATATATATATATATATATATATATATATATATATATATATATATATATATATATATATATATATATATATATATATATATATATATATATATATATATATATATATATATAGACATAGCGACAGCAACTTTCTTCAAATATTATTATATATATATATATATATGGATAATCAATAAATCAGATCAAATGTTGCGTTCGTTTGGCTCAACAATCAACAATGTTGTATGATGTTGTATTGAAATGTTGCTCAAGATGTTAACGTGTCGAGGCATGGATTGCGGGCTCGAGCGCCGCGTCACTATGGGGAAACAAAAGCGGGCAAAGGCTCAAGTGACCAGAACCAGTGTTCGCCAGTAACGAAATAAATTTACGTCGTTATACTTTACTTAAGTAAAAAAAATCAGTATGTACTTGTAACGAAGTATATATTTTTCAACAAATACTTTTTACTTGTAACGAAGTAAAATTTTTGTTAAATAATGAACCATCATATACGACGAGTGCGAATGGTATAATTGTTTTATTATATTGCCAAACACTTAGTCAGTTCGGGTTCTTTATAAAATCCCATCGATTTCAGCTTTTTTTCGGCCTAAAAACCATGCCGCCATCTTGTTTTTTCTCTACTACTAAAAGGATATGAGGTGATAGCCTAGTAGTAGAGGAGCCAATCAAATTGCGAGATAGCTGATATCTTACTAGTAGCTATATTATAATTATATATATATATATATATGCTCGGATGCTCCTTCCTATTAATTCGACGTAGTAATTTTCCAGGAGAAGCACCTAGGTCACTTTTGGTCACTTTTGCCGCCATCTTGGATTACCCGTTTGAACCGCCATCTTGGAGCTCCATAGTTGTGCGTTATCAAACCAATGGTCATGTTACGAGTCCGCAATCTGTGTCACCTATATCGATGGTCTAAAATATCATGCTTAACGTTGGAGCCCTTAGGGATACAATTGGATAGCCAGGACATATCGGCTGACTCTTACATTCTTGTTGGCGAATTCTGTAAATTCCAAATATTTCAAGGATTTTTTAGACCTCCTAACTTTCATGACGTCGGGGTTGGCATAGCCTACACGTGCAGTTTAATCAGTTGAGAAGTCTGGAGAACTCTACTGGTATTTAAACTTGACAAACATCTATCCATAAGAATAAATATGAAATCTGCTAAGTTCTCAAAAGAAGTGGATATAATATGAAAAAGAGAAATAAGAGAACTTCAATGTGTTGAAAAATATTAAAGGACATTGGCAACAAAAATTAAGTTTGTCTAATATGAAAGAACTCGTAAAATGATAGAGTAACACCTTTTACAACTTTTCCGTATTTTACTTCGTTTTTGAAATATTTCAGTTTGTTTGATATGTAAATGAGATGGTCTCTGACGTCAGGTGCTGCGGTTAAAATATTAGTTACATCTTCAAATTTGTTCCACAAATTTACTTGAAAATGTGCGTATAATAACTCCTCATGATAATGAACGTTGTAAACTTAACAATCACTAAGATATAAGACTTTTTTAACGAGTGAAAATTCTCTACCAGCACCTGACGTCAGAGACCATCTCATTTACATATCAAACAAACTGAAATATTTCAAAAACGAAGTAAAATAGGGAAATGTTGTAAAAGGTGTTACTCTATCATTTTACGAGTTCTTTCATATGTAAAATAACTCTTTTATTTGAAAGAACTCTTGAAACTATAAAGACTAACCATTTACAACTTTTTCATATCTCACTTCACTCTTGAGTTATTAAGATTTGTTTAATATGTAAATGATCATACTTATGACATCACATAATAACTTATTGAAAACGCTTATATATCCTTGAGATTATGTGATGAAATCACTTGAAATACAGGTGCATGTGCGTGGATGCATCCAATGACATCAAATATGCAAATCATCAAACGATTCTATGTGATAATGGTAAAGATATACAGAATGTTTCAATAAGTTATTATGCATTGGGATGTCATAAGTATGATCATTTACATATTAAACAAATCTTAATATCTCAAGAGTGAAGTGAGATATGAAAAAGTTGTAAATGGTTAGTCTTTATAGTTTCAAGAGTTCTTTCAAACAAAAGAGTTATTTTACAACTGAATGTTTCATTGTATACTAACGTATTTCCATGGACGCGATGTGACCACCTTCAGGTCAGATGGAGAATGAAGAATCTGACCTGAAGAAGGACACATCGTCCGAAACGTCGTGCATGAATATACGTAAGTACTCATACTTAAGTATTTTTCGACACATTGCAGTTCCCTTATTTTTCCTTTTCGTATTATATCCAAACATCTATCCATCGTCATCCAATATTCGTGTACATACAGTTTGTTACAGTAAGTACACCATCAAACTTACGGTTGACAACATATTATTTCCATAATCTAGTTACAGAGACTTAAAAACGCAAAGCTACAATGTGTTTGCCTTTGTTCAATTGTTCGTCTGTGAAATTCCGGGGGTTGTATTTGGCTTCCTTCGGACCGAGAGTCGGAATTGCATCGTCGTTTATTCGATCTTGAGCCTGCGAGAAGACGAGAAGAATAAATACGAAAGCTGCTAAGTTCGCAAAAGAACTGGATATAATATGAAAAGGAGAAATAAGAGAACTTCAATGTGTCGAAAAATACGTCCTTCCATCTAACCTGAAGGACGCATGGTACTCTTACTTAAGTATTTTTAAAATATTGATGTTCTTTTATTTCTCTTTATCATATTATATCCTGCAGAAGAGATGACGAGACAACGTGGACCAACAGTCACTTTATGTTACAAAGATAATTTGAACGCTTTTAAAACTGCTTTAGCCTCAGGAATATCTTGTTTGATGAATTTTATAAGGTTTTTTAGCCCCTTTTATATATTGTATACTTTAGATACTATAGATTTTAAATTTATTGTAATTAATATCTGAAAAGCCCTTTTCGGAGGCATTAATAAAACTTTATTTATTTATATTTAAATGACTGCACGGCCGAACAACTTGTTATTAAATGACTATATGAAAACTTACCCTTCTGGCAACCGCGTATATACCATTAAGAACCTGGGAACGAAATAAAGCGTTTATTTAATATTTGTCTGAGGTCAATGGCAGTATCAAATCGTAAAGTATACACTTTCTATTTAGCGAGTGTTAGTACGGGGCCTGGTATGTTTGGCCTGGAGCTGACAGAGATATTAGGGCCAATATAGATCATTTTCGATCATTATAATATACTTGTAAAATTCATTAATAATTCATGAAGAAAATTCAAAAGAAATTAATATTTAATCAGCATCTTTAACCCAGGATAAAACATTGATTAATAAAATTAGATTAATCAATGTTAGATTAATCAATGTTTTATCAAAGTTAACTTGCTCAAATTGAGCTTTTTGGGAGTTAAAATAATTTGTTTGTACCGTTTCTACAACTTCCAAACAAAGTATGTATTATATATTCTACAAGTTTTTACAAGTTCGTTAAAACATTCGCGGTCGATGTTTATGGGCAGTTACAACGGTAACTGCCCATAAACATCGGCCGCTCATGTTTTAACTACTACGTAAAGCTGTCTTTATGTTTCACAGATCAGTGTTGTAAACCTCTATCGTAAATTGCAATCGATACAAGACGTTCTTGAAAGTACGCTTACTCGCTAAAACCTTATTTTTTAAGTCTGGTGACAAAACGGTCTATATTTTTCCAGGCCTGAGCTGCCATCCCATCCGTGCCCCCATTTCGAGCTTCACTTTTGGCAGTCGTTCAAAAAAGGTGAACGTACTCCAGTATATATTTACCTGGTTCATATTTCGTTCTTCGTATAAATCGATAGTTTGGAACATGTCTTGCTCTGTACAACCCCATCTCTTAGCCGCTTGTAGAAAGTTGAAAACATTCTCCGTCTAGCGTCACAAGCAAAGAGACAACAAAATAAACAACCATGAATTCACCACTGTCAAACTCAACTTCTACAAGCTTTGAATCGCTTCAAATTTTGATGAAAGTAAATAACAGTTATTAGTAAAGACTAACTAGTAGTCTATTCTAATGCAAATGCTGTTTACGGCTACGCTACAAGCTATCTATTTAACAATTAGATAACGAGTCCGAGTTGTCTGATCTATGAGAGAGTCAACGAAGGCGAAGCCTGAGTTGACTATTCGCTCATAGACAATGAGGGCGAGTTGTCTAATTGTTTTAGTAGAAACAAATTAGTGGACTATTACAAATCATGCATTCTCCAAAACATTATTCAAAAACTCATCTGAAACCTCCCCTAAACGAGAGTTTTCTGCCATTGTTTTGAGCACGTTTCACCATCATGGTCTATCACGAATAGACAACAGTTGAGCAGCCAATCAGAATGCAGCATTTGTAACCTACTCATGAATGGTCATGATGTGTACTACCTTCTTAAACCTATTCAGATTTTCTTCGTGGATTTTCTTTATCGTACCAGGCTCCAAGGTGTTTAACAGCCTGCAATAAATAAAATATTAGCAATTATTGTTTAAAATACTATGCTAGCCAACACTTCTCTCTTCTGCTAATTTTCATATCAAAACAACTGTGCGAACATGATATTTCAGAATTGTCTCAAGATCACACTATTACAATCAATTATGTTTTCTGTTGTTGCTGTTGTTGTTACTACTGTTATTGCTGTTGTTGTTGTTGCTGCTGCTGATGTTGCAATTGCTGCCGTTGTTTTGTTGTTGTTGCTACTGCTGTTGTTGCTGCTGATGCTGTTGTTGTTGCTACTGTTGTTGCTGTTGATTCTGTTGATTCTGTTGTTGCTGTTGATTCTGTTGTTGCTGTTGATTCTGTTGTTGCTGTTGCTTCTGCTTCTGCTGTTGTTGCTGTTGTTGCTGCTGGTGCTGTTTTTGTTTTTGTTGCTGCTGGTGCTGTTTTTGTTTTTGTTGTTGTTGTTGTTGTTGTTGTTGTTGTTGTTGTTGTTGTTGTTGTTGTTGTTGTTGTTGTTGCTACTGTTGCTGTTGCTGCTGTTGCTGCTGTTGTTGTTGTTGCTGTTGCTGCTGGTGCTGTTGCTGTTGTTGCTGTTCCTACTGTTGCTGTTGTTGCTGCTGTTGTTGCTGTTGCTACTGTTACTGTTGTTTCTGCTGGTGCTGTTGTTTCTGCTGGTGCTGTTGTTGCTACTGTTGCTGTTGGTGTTGGTGCTGTTGCTGCTGGTGCTGTTGTTGTTGTTGTTGCTGTTGTTGCTGTTGTTGTTGTTGTTGTTGTTGCTGTTGTTTTTGTTGTTTTTGTTGTTGTTGCTGTTGTTGCTGTTATGCATTTACTGTCATTATTTCTCAACATCGACACCTACTTGCAGAGAAATATGCCATCTTTGAGAACGTTGGCGAACTCCCTTGGTCCCAGCGGCCTATCGTTCACCCTCCATTCATTCAACTGTTCAAGGGACTCTATCTCAGCAGGTGGAACATCCATTAAAATACCCGTCACATCCTCTATCCACAACCGAGCGTTCAGTTCACCATCAATATCGTAACTGGCATCAAGCTAAATAGAAAAGAACGGTTTATAGGTAGAAGATGCATCCTGTTGTTTAAGGAGACTCTAATTCCTCTAAACATAGTTTTACACACAGGAAACACTTCAAAAACAGAGCAGCTATATCGATATGATGATATTCCAATACTATGTGTCTTTTTTGGCCATATTAGTCATATTAATCTACCACGCAATACCAATGATATGCAACATTCTTACACGGACACCTATTAATGCTATGGCAACCACCATTCGCAACAATCATAACCGTTTTCTTTTTATGTTAGGGGGGGGGGGGCTTGAGTTAAGTGTTGCTAACGATGCGGCGCCTGCTATATGGTCGGAACTCATTTCAACAGCAAATCACTCAATATCTTTAAACGTCAGCTAAAGACCTATTTTTTTTTAATTGCATGATTTGGTTTTCTGTAGCAAATAATGTGACTTTATGTATATATATATATATATATACTAGCCTACTTTTTATCTTTTAACACTGTCGATACATGGGCGATCGTCAAGCTCGTATCCTGGACAGGAATCGAACCTCTCCCACATTCACTACAGCAGTGTGTATATTAACACATCCAAACATTACCGATAAATAGTGACTGCCGCATAGGCAGTACATATATCAATCGAACCAGTACATCATTGTAACCTTCGCTCTCCATCTGAGTCTCGGTGACTCAATGGTTAGAGCGTCTCACCGGCAATCAGAAGGTTACAGGTTCGATTCCTGTCCGGGACTCAGAATCATTTTTCTGAGGGTACGAGCTTGACGATCGCCCATGTATCGTCTGTCTATCCAAGCTCTCCCACATTCACTACAGCAGTGTGTAGATTAACACATCTAACACTGTATTGTAATTTTTGTAAGCATATTGCTGCTGATTGTAAAGCGTTGATGGAAATGTGACAAAGTGAAAAGGTGGTGAACTGCCAAGATTTTTAGTAACGAAATACTGACGTTTCGAGCGGACCTTTCATCAGAGTAAGACCAAATATCAGTACCGTAGAATCTCGAAAGTAACCGGGGCGGCTGCTTTCGGAATTAGTGGTGTCTGAGGGCGGCTACTTTCAGAGGGCGGTTACTTTGGGGTTGCTAGTTTTTGTATCGGCAGTGGCATAGTGGTAATACCATCTCCGTTCGCGACCATATTGAACTGTGAATATCTATGGATCTACAAGTCTCTGGAATGTTAGCATGGTTCCCTCAACGTCGAATATCGACGGAGAATCCATCCATCAGCCAAGGTGCAGTGTGCATTTTATTTGAACCACTCTTTTAATTATCGCACAACGTTTCTAAAGTTGTTTGTCCTATTTATTAATTGCTTTTTCTTTCATAACAGAAATCTTTAGCCTTAAGTTTTTCTTTTAAAAAAATATTGCAACAACAAAAAATATATTGCAAGCGGTTACTTTCGAGTGGGCGGTTACTTTAAGAAGGGCGGCTACTTTCGATTTTTCATAGTACGTAATTGTAAAAAAAGACAGCTAATTAGAAGGGGCGGTTACCAACTAAATTTTTTTTTTATATTTAAAAAATTTTTTCTTACTCTGATGAAGGTCTCCGCTCGAAATGTCAGTATTTCGTTCCTAAAATCTTGGGGCAATTCACCAATATAGAACACAAATTACGACTATGAAGCAGGGATTAGTGCGTGGCGGCCATATTTAGCATCTTAAAATATCAGAGACAGATAGTCTCTGTCGCCTACAGTAAAACTATATAGCTTGGTCCCTTCAAGATGACCGCCACGGCCATATTCCGGCTTCTAATTACTGTTATGGAGCCGTAGTTTGTGTTCTACATTGCGAGAAAACCTTGGACAACTAATTCATTTTAGCATCTTCAAATATCAGAGACAGATAGTCTCTGTCGCCTACAGTAAAACTATATAGCTTGGTCCCTTCAAGATGGCCGCCACGGCCATATTCCGGCTTCATAGTTACTGTTATGGAGCCGTAGTTTGTGTTCTATATTATGGGAAAACCTTGGACAACTGATTCTTTTTAGCGTCTTAAAATATCAGAGACAGATAATCTCTGTCGCCTACAGTAAAACTATATAGCTTGGTCCCTTCAAGATGGCCGCCACGGCCATATTCCGGCTTCATAGTTACTATTATGGAGCCGTAGTTTGTGTTCTACATTACGAGAAAACCTTGGACAACTGATTCATTTTAGCGTCTTAAAATATCAGAGACAGATAGTCTCTGTCGCCTACAGTAAAACTATATAGCTTGGTCCCTTCAAGATGGCCGCCACGCGCTAATTCCGGCTTCATAGTTACTATTATGGAGCCGTAGTTTGTGTTCTATATTACGAGAAAACCTTGGACAACTGATTCATTTTAGCATCTTAAAAGATCAGAGACAGATAGTCTCTGTCGCCTACAGTAAAACTATATAGCTTGGTCCCTTCAATATGGCCGCCACACGTTAATTCCGGCTTCATAGTTACTATTATGGAGCCGTAGTTTGTGTTCTATATTATGGGAAAACCTTCGACAACTGATTCATTTTACCATCTTGAAGTGCATATAACGTCTGTGGGGATTTAACATATTTGTAATCTATGGATTCTCCTGAGATAAATTGTAATATATCTTGTCAGCTGAACATTTCATCTTCATAGACTTTTTTGCTGTTAAAGTTGACGGAAATGATGTCATAGCGGGCATCTGTAAAGAGGTTTTCATATAGACAGATGCCCGCTACGACATCAGTTCCGTCAACTTTAACAGCAAAAAAGTCTATGAAGATGAAATTTTCAGCTGACAAGATATATTACAATTTATCTCAGGAGAATCCATAGATTACAAATATTTTAAATCCCCACAGACGTTATATGCACTTTAAAAGATCAGAGACAGATAATCTCTGTCGCCTATAGTAAAACTATATAGCGTTGTCCAAACAAGATGGCCGCCACGAGCTACTTCCGGCTTCATTTTCTGAACAATAGTTGCTCGATCCAGTCTTTACTTCGAGATCATGTGGTGGGTTCCCTCCGCCACCCCACCCCACCCCCACTAGCCTACAAATGCAGACTAGTACTAATACCGTTTTTCACCAAGTTAGATGATATTGTTATATATGTATATATAGTAACGTATTTGGTTTATTGTTGTTATTAGTTAGTTTCGTACACTTTATAATGTTTTATTTTTAATGTCTCGTACATCTCCTTGGAAAACAGACTAATTCTTAGTATGCAAATATGATTAGATAATAGTATGGTCCAGCATGGTCTCCATACAAGAAACGTAATATGAACAAAATTGAGCAGGTGCAGCGCCGCGCATCTCGGCTTATTTTAGGTCATGAAGTAGATTACAAGACCAGGCTTGAACAACTTCAGCTTCTTCCTCTGTACATGCGTAGGGAAATCACAGATCTTGTCTTCCTTTTTTTAAATGATTCACGGCTTAGTAGACATGTGGTTTCATTTCTGGAGAAGTACGGGTCGTTGTCTGCGTAATATTGATGACTTGACTCTTATAGTACCTTATGCCCGTACAGATGTCTTTAGGTGTTCTTATTTCGTTCGTGTGGAACTCCCTCCCATACTCTATACGTGCCATTAACACATTGTCGTCTTTTAAGAGGCTACTTTCTCAGCATTATTTCAAACTTTTTCCTGTTGCTTTTAATCCGTTGTTTTTTCGTTATGTCTTATTCTTTGATTTCATATTAATGTTATATGTTATTTGTATTTGTAAAGGGTGACCAATCTTGAGGAATCTTGAATTCTGTTTTTGGTTTACCCTAATACATTCAATTTTTAGTTGTAGCTAATACTTTGTAATTGATATGTATTATAAATTCTAATAAATAAATAACAATACTAATAGTAATAATAATAATACTAACCCTATAATACTAACCCTAAAACATAGAAAGCATTCTGTTGTGTTGGATTGCTTAGAAGAGTTTCCGAGGGAGAAACGAACACGATGTGTAATCTCGTTGAGATGCTAAAATATAGTCATTTTATTTGTAGCCGTCGTAATTTCCTTAAACTCTCTAAACTCCTTAACATAATTTACAAACGAAATATAACGTTAATAGAATACAACCACACGCGCAGTCGATGATGATCGGAATGCCAAAACGTCAAAGATTAATCAGCTGGTGTTGAAAAGCAGACCCAGACGTGCTGTTTATCTAACTCGCAACAATACAACATAATAATCAAAAATAATATATTCCTATACAGCCAACGGGTTCCGGTAGAGATTCGAGCACATCATTTCACATTTCATTTCACAGTAATTACTTAATTGGTTAACAATGTCGCTATTAAAAAAAGAGACGTGGAGTGACGCGCGAACGTTTGGGCGTTTGATTAGGTTGAAATAAAGTGTGATGAGTCGGTTTGCACAATAGGTTTATCAGGCACAATGCGGGTGGTAGGAACAGCGTTGACGATGCGAAACAAGATCAGAATGGAAATATCAGGTGATGATATACCACCAATAGCTTTCGACAGTAGCCATAGATACGAGCAGAGTCGTGAAGGAGGTTCATATCTGCGCTCTCCCTAGCAGTGGCGAGTGGAATATATTGGAAATATTCGCGTCGATGGAACAGCGAGTCATGCGAGAGATACACAAATCGATAGACGGGAAGATTTACTAACCAGACATGTTGTCAGAGGTTGCCTGTCAGATGAATGCAAAAAAGTAAAAGGAAGTATTTGGAGACGAATGAGAGGAAAGAAGAGAGAAAGCAGCACAATAGACACGCTCCGTGTACGAGTAAACACACTCGTAGCTTTCAACGTGGACCGAGACAGCGAGTTATCACAAAACCAGAGTGTCACACAACGGTCTCTTTCGACTGTCCGAAGTAGAAAGTATTTCATACAGGCGAGCAGACGTAGAGCGAAACAAGAGACGCTGTACATATTAGTTTATATATATTATATATTATATACAACAGTCATATAGCTAACAAAGGCGTGTTTGTAATCGGACTGATACTAGCGTAGAAATATCGAGCGTTCGTATAAACTGGGGAAACCAATGTACATCTATTTAGATCGCTGGAACTTCGATACAGCGAGAGTTAGCCGTGATACTGACAAGATGTTTAGAGGAAAATCGGCTCTTACCTTCCTACGGATGTCTAAGGCAATACCAGATGGAGTTGCTCGGCTTGCCATTGTCAATGATCTCTCGTCCTCTGCGTGAACCCGTTCGACTGTTGAGACAACAAGTGAGACGGCGTGCGATCGCTTTAATCGATTTAATAATTCGAACTGCACGAATGTTCGCTGTCAGATGTTCACGAAATTATACCCTTGTTGACGGTTTCAAACAGCGTAAGTCCGGAGGGACGGGTCATCACTTGGCGTTTCGCGTCGTTCATTGGCTTGTGCATGCGCCATGGGTGAGAGAGGTCGCGCTTCGTATTGTTGCAGCGTTGGCAAAAGGAAGTTCTCACTTAACATTTATACTTCACAACCGCTGTTTTCATATTATCGCGTTAATTAAGAAAGAAATTAAAGACTGTTTACTCGCGAGTGGCAAGCTCGAATATAATACAACACCGCGCATAGTACATTAAGGAATTAAAATGATAATAATTGAGGCAAATAATTGAACAGTGAATTGATATCTTCATACTTTATACATGTTTATGTTCTATCACTCTTATATAGTACCTTATGCCCGTACAGATGTCTTTCAAGTAAGAGTGCGCGTCCTCGGGCTTTATATAGCATAAATCGAGGGATCTAACTGATTTAGTTCATGATTGAGAGGTTTTCCAACAAAGTTTTGTCCATTTTATCCACCTTGGACAAAGATTTCCCTAGTTTTTTCCTTCATTTCTTATCTAATTAGTACTATGGTCTTTATGCGATAAAGCCCGCGTACATCAAAGAAAACCGACTCAATCATGAACTAAGTGTTCTTATTTCGTTCGTGTCACTAGGCTCTGGAACTCTCTCCCATACTCTATACGTGCCATTAACACATTGTCGTCTTTTAAGAGGCTACTTTCTCAGCATTATTTCAAACTTTTTCCTGTTGCTTTTAATCCGTAGTTTTTCTATTTCGTATATTTTTTGATTTCATATTAATGTTATATGTTATTTGTATTTGTAAAGGGTGACCAATCCTGAGGGAATCTTGAATTCTGTTTTTGGTTTACCCTAATACATTCAATTTTTAGTTGTAATACTTTGTAATTACTATGTATTATAAATTCTAATAAATAAATAAATCAGAAATTTAACCATCCTAACCCAAGAAGAAAAAAGTTAGATAAAGCCCAATTCCCAGCATATCGTCGATACAAGTTTTAATAACAATAAATATATTTATCTCCCTATCAATACAGAGAAGGAATCCAAGGAAAACAAGAAGAGGAATACAATAATAAAAGCTAAATAATTATTTTATGTCAATAGTCATGAAAATTTTGCTACCCAACCCTTCAGAGAAGTTTTTTTTTTTGCCCAACATTTAGGTCTTAGAATTTTCAGTTACCCAACCATTTTCTCTTCGGTCCCCCACCTCGGCCATAAATAATGACTGGGCTAAACCTGTTGAGGATTAATTAATTAAAATCTGCCTCGAAAAATAAAAAATTCTGTAATGCCTAAAATATTTTATCAAAGAAAACGATATTTTTGTATATATATATATATATATATACACAATTAGACAAACTTGAGTTACTTCATTAAACTTTTATTCATTACACATTTGTTTCGTATGGCAAGTAAAAACTTGCCACACTCCTGAGATGAATATCTACCTGAGAAGTGTGGCAAGTTTTTACTTGCATTACGAAACAAAAGTAACTCAAGTTTGTCTTGTGTGTATTATTAGCTCTACCTTGGTATTGAGCACTCTATTCATAACTTATGCCATCTTCAATACAGATAAACGGTTAACTAATTTACAAGTAGATACGTGTCATATTTTTTATTGTCTACAATAAAAAAGTATGTCACGTGTTTCGCTGTACTAAACAGCTCATCAGTGCAGTTATGGAGGCAATCTGAATGTATATATGAATGTGTGTATATATATAATATATATATATATATAGTGCGCACGCTCACTGCTTGCAGTTTGAGCGCTCTGGCATGGTTTTTGATGTCCCACATTTTGTGTGGCATCAAGGGTGACTGTAAATAGCAGTCATCTTCATCCTGCTAATCAGCACTACACTGATGAGGCCCAAAAGGCCGAAACGGTACCGTCTGTAGTTATATATATATATATATATATATATATATATATAATTCATCAAACAGCCAACCTTCAACCTGCATGTGCTCAAACAAAAAACAATTTTTATTAAAATATTTCAGCTATACGTGCACTGCCCCTTCTTCATATATATATATATATATATATATATTTTTTTTATAAGTCACATTTAGTCTAGCACTGATGAGTGCAGGTTCGCCTGTACGAAACAGAACTGTATGCAATAAACTAATGTCAAAAGTGTAACCGTGTCCAGTTATTCTATATATATATATATATATATATATATATATATATATATATATATATATATATATATATATATAATATATATATATATATATATATATATATATATATATATATATATATATATATATATATATATATATATATATATATATTTATGAAAAGTTATTGTAAATTACGACACCCATGACCCATCCAGGACCAGTTGCGAAAAATACAACTTCAAGGTCTTCTGGCTGGGAATTGAACCCGTGTTGGTCGAAATCGTAACAGGCGGTATTACAGCACATCCTGTCGTGGGGACAGGACGGAGCTAAGGGAGCGTGTAAAATATGTTTACGAGTTTCAGTCGGCAGAAGTTATATTTTATTCGGCAGAAGTTATATTTTATTCGGCAGAAGTTATATTTTAGACGTGTTCGATTTAACACGGACAAGTAGAATCATTAACTTTTAGCACTTATCAGTTTAAATTAATTTCAAACTAACAAATTTAAGACTCACAAATCTAATTTTGACAAGCTTCGATCGATAGGATGTAGTCGGTACAAGCTCGCGCGTCAGTCGGTTGAAGCATATGGTTGAAGTGAGCTTACACCTGTAAAGGTTTCGGAGTACGGCCCTGCGTGGGCATGCTATAATTAACTGTTCCTACATATTGCAGTTTCCGGCTGACAAATTCCTTACCGATGTTTTCAACTCGATCTCATTAAAAACCATCAACATCTCAAGTGTTAATATCATGTTATGGCGCTACGTGTTACAAAATAGTCATAAATATGCATGAATGGTCGGAATATTAGCTGTCGGGTTGGCAGAAGAATATTGAAGAATATGGCCTCAATTTCCAGATTTCTTGTGCCACAGGTCTTATTCAAAATAGCAGCAAATATTAAGACTACAATCATGGAAATAATATACGTAGACTTCTTATAAAAAGCATGTCCTTTTAGCATTGTTGGAGGCCAGTTGTTCAAGATTTAAATATTCACTGCCAAAATAGTTTGAAATAGTCCCCCCTTCCCCCCAAACACAATGTTGATCATCACATAAACCTCTGGATGTGGTTTCATTCACACATCAACATTGTATAGGGGAGAGGGGGGAACATTCGGGAAATTATTAGATAGTCTACGAATTAATTTCCATGATTGTCCATAAAAAACATGGCACTTAGTCAATTTTCGCTATCCAGCAAATGTTGTCAACTATAGTTTCTCGCTCCCTTCTCGACTAGAGTTACTCTGTTTGTTCCCTTGTACGAGAATGCAAGTATGCATATGCAAGTATGCATTCTTTCCGGGGGGGGGGGAGTTGTTAAACAGGGGGCTTACTTGAGGCAAATGATTTTGACTGTTTTTCTTAAGTTGGGGGAAGGGGGGAACATAGGGGTATAGGAGTATAGGGATATAGGGTATAGGGGTATAGGAGTATAGGGGAGAGGGGGGAACATTCGGGAAATTATTAGATTGTCTACGAATTAATTTCCATGATTGTAGAAATACGTTTCGGAGCAAGCCTCTTTATCAAGCCGTCTCTATGTACAAACCTCACGAGTGACATCATTTGGTGAATGAGTAATACCCTCAGCAGTTATTTTGGTTCTTTCTGATTCTCGTGCAGGTTCGTCTGATTCTCGTGGTTCTTGTGGTTGTCGTGGTTCTTGTGGTTCTTCTGGTTGTCGTGGTTCTTGTGGTTGTTCTGGTTCTCGTGGTTCTAGTGGTTCTTCAGCTGATTCTCGTGGTTCTTGTTGGTTCTTCTGTTTTTTTCTGATTCTTGTGGTTAGTTTTGGTTCTTCTGGTTCTTGTTGGTTCTTCTGTTTTTTTCTGATTCTTGTGGTTCTTGTGGTTAGTTTTGGTTCTTTTGGTTCTTGTGCTTCTTCTGTTTTTTTCTGATTCTTGTGGTTCTTAATTTGGTTCTTCTGGTTCTTCTGGTTCTCGTACGACTTCTTGTGGTTCTTGTGGTTCTTTTGTTTTTTCTGGTTCTTTTGGTTCTTTTGGTTCTTTTGGTTCTTGTGGGTTTTTTTGATTCCTATGGTTCTTGCGGTTCTTTTGGTTCTTGTGGTTTTTAATTGTGGTTCTTCTGGTTCTCATTTTTTTTGTGGTTGTTATGATTCTTTTGGTTCTTCTGCAGAACCACAGGAACCACAAGAACCACAAGAACCGCGAGAACCACAAGAACCACAAGAACCACAAGAACCACAAGAACCACGAGAACCACGAGAACCACAAGAACCACAAGAACCACAAGAACCACAGAACCACAAGAACCACGAGAACCACAAGAACCACAAGAACCACAAGAACCACAAGAACCACAAGAACCACAAGAACCACAAGAACCACAAGAACCACAAGAACCACAAGAACCACAAGAACCACAAGAACCACAAGAACCACAAGAACCACGAGAACCACAAGAACCACAAGAACCACAAGAACCACAAGAACCGCGAGAACCATAAGAACCACAAGAACCAAAAGAACCACAAGAACCACGAGAACCACGAGAACCACAAGAACCAAAAGAATGAGGGTATTACTCATAAGGTATTCATTCATTGAACACCAAATGACGTCACTCGTGAGGTTCTTACACCGAGGTAAAGCCTTGTTTCGATATCCCCAAGACACTTGCAGGTCACCTTGCTATAATCTGTTATTACACGCCGCGGTTTAATATGCAAGTCTTGTATGCATAGACCCAACCTCGTCCCCATGAGCACGGTCGTGGCTGGATGGAATACTCGCAGTGAGGTATCATGTCAACCTCGTTCGGCGAAAATGTCCCTGGGATCGGCTGGTCCATTCTATAATGCGATTGGCTTGTCATAAAACTCAATTAATTCAGCCGAGTATTATTTATTCATCTAAAGCTGAATGCTGTCTTCAAATTTTACAGCAAATTAGAAGTGATAGTTTTCGCTAAATTGGATATATGCTTCTTCATACCTTTTGTAAGAGATAACCATGGATGTATGGTGGATTATTAAGCTTGTTAGCTGCTTTTATGCCGACGAATGCTGACATGAACAACTCTGAAGAGCATTGAATATTTCTCAATTATTCAGGTCAACAAAGTAGACAAAGGCAATGGAACAAAGACCACAAAAATTATGATATCTAAACACGCAAAAATTCTGGGTGTCATGCGACCAGCCGATCCCAGGGCCATTTTCGCCAACCTTCCGTCGTGGAGGCAAAATGCCCTGGGAACGAGATTGGTATCATGTCTGTGTCGTCTTCTGGACGATCCTTTTCTCAGTATTAAGATTAGTATTAGAAAACCCATTAGGCGAGGGGTTAGGGTTAGAATCGATCTAAGTTGTTTTGGGGTTAGCAGTACGTTCCACGAATCTATGATGTATTTCATCATACAGGCATGTCCGATCGTTTGATCGCAGTAAAATCTCTCATTTCGTCCAACCTCTCGCGGATACTAAAAAAGATCGTCCACTCGTCCAGAAGACGACTCGGACCTAGTACCTCACGGTCACTTCAACTGCGAGTTAATTCTATCTGAGGACGTCATATCGACAAATCGTCGGAAAATGTTCGTAAATATAGATAAATCAAGAAGATGGAGGCGTGTCGTGACCATTAATGGCCAGAAGCCAGTAAGGAGTTAAGCACTCCTGAGAATATTGGAAGGTGAAGAATGTGGCGATGTTTTGATTACTTGGACTTTTTCAATAATATGTTGTTTTAATGTTTTTAGTGGCACAGCGCTGCTACTGAGCCTACTTCAGTCACTCAGACGGAAATAGAAATAGTATACTGTATATACATATGCCATAAATATTAACTATACTTTGAGATGCTGCACCCAGTTGACGTATTATTCATTATGTTGATTCAATCATAACTGGGTTGTGGGTGGAGAAACCTGTTTATTATACAGTCGTCAAGTTCACGGAGTAGCCATACACTGTAGGCATACACTGTTGTGTAGGGAGGGACACACATCGATAAAACCGACAAAACAATTGTCCCTTTTCCACATTTTTTAGTCTTTTGTTTACAAGTTCAAGCACCGTATCCATTTTGAATTAAATTCGCGGGGAATATCACTCTATTCCATCTATAGCCATGTCACAATGAGCACGCGCATATAATTCTTTATTACATCGGTGCGCATCATTCGATTTCATCATTTTGTGCACCGTGCAAGATGCCCATATGAGGAGTAATTATGATTGTGAGATGCAGTGGTTCTTTCTTCCACCATATGAAAGGAAACAGAATTTAAAGCCTTGAGCGATAATGATCAATTACTAACAGTAATTATCCATCAGCAACTCTTTCCAGGTGAACCCAGTTATGCGATAGCCAAAAAGGGCAGGCATGCAGTCAGATTCTTCTACGTTGATAACTTGATATATGAAAACGAATGCACTGATAAAGGCCAGATGTTCCAGGCTTTAAATGATGTTTTGCAGAGCTGCCGTCAGTGAGAAAATTAATAGCGACCTTAAGAGTTAAGTCATCAGATGTAGCACAGCGACTGTTGTTAAAAGTAATTAAAATAAGTTTAAAATAAGTCACTGTTAGTTGACTATACAGTACTGCTGTGGTGCGGCCTGTGTTATATCACACTTAAAGAACAGCTGTCATCTCTCCGCGCGAGTTAATCTTTAAACCCCAATATCAACACACAAATTCTCCTTATTGGTCGCCGAGTATTCTCCTTAGTACTAGTTGGGAGAAGTTGTTTTAAAATATCTCAGTTCATCTTTGGTGATCATTTCCTTTATTCTCATTACCTCTATGCTTGGTTAACCATTGTTGTTGTTAGGAGAAGTTAGATGTTGATCCGTCTTCCTGAAGACGGGAAAATCATTATAAGGACATGCTAAGTCTGTACTGCGCATATGAACAGTTATTAACTCTAAGCGATATGTCTAATTTGAGACAGATGGTAGCCTCTCAATCTCTTGTATCATTGTATAAATGTCTGTATTGTGATGGGCCCCAGTGTATTCGTAATTGTTTTTAATTAATTACAACTTCAATGTACAATCTTAGAGGCGAGGATCCTAGCTTAGTCTTGCCTTTTAGTTATTTAATATCTCAATACTGGAACAGTCTGAACAACTAGTGGCTGAATATATTGAGGCGTGTTTAGAGATAATTATGGAACATTGTATTGTAGTCTTAAAGGTGCCGTCAAGTCCGTTCTGCGTTATTTCCTATTATAATTGTGTATTAATAATACATTTATGAATTATTATTTATTTTGTATCTATTAGTATACACTGCTGTAGTGAATGTGGGAGAGGCTGAGCTTGTAGTAGGTAGACGATACATATGGACAATCACTAAAAAGCTCATATCATCAGAAAAAAGTGATTCTGGTTGAGTCCCAGACAGGAATCGAACCTGTAGCCTTCTAATTGCCGGTGAATTGCCGTTCTAACCATTGAGCTATCGAGAGAGCGAAGGTTCCAATGATGTACTGGTTCGATATATGGGTCATAATGCTTGGATGTCAATATATCTCGACCTTTTATGTTCGACCTTCTATGTTCGACCTTTTTTAGGAATAAGATTCTTCCACAATCTAGTCCTCTTTCCGAACTTATTGACGCTGTAGAAAAGTCTAGTAATAAGCTCGTTCCAATTAAATGCAGGACCAATCGTTTTAGAAATTCGTTTATTCCGTCTTCTGTAATGCAATATAATGAACATTCAAATGTATTGTAATTTCTCCTAGTTAGCTGTCAAACATTTGTAAATATTCTAACTTTTATTCGTTATATTTATCTATTTTTAATCAAATTAACTCTGTAATTTTTAACCTTTCTAAATACCGTGTAAACGATACGGATGTATTTCAACCTTCATGGTTGCAAAATCTATAATTTTTAAATAAATTCAAATCAAATTCAAATATACACTGCTGTATAGTGAATGTATCACTATCAATCGACATGATTGTAACCTTCGTCTCCATCTGAGTCTCGGTAGCTCAATGGTTAGAACTTAGAGGCTTAGAGCGTCTCACTGGCAATCAGAAGGTTACAGGTTCGATTCCTGTACGGGACTCAGAATCATTTTTCTGAGGATACGAGCTTGACGATCGCCATGTATCGTATATAGACCTCTTTCATAACGGCGGGCAGTCTAAATATTCTTTTATATGCAGAACTGCTTAGTTCGAACCTTTGTACAAAGTATTATAAATAGAATACTAATATAGACGTCTTTCATAATGGCAACCCAAATGAAATATTCTTTTATATTCATTTCAATCAGCCTTTCTGACCTCGTTCGTGTGTCTGTAATTCCAAAGAAGATCTTTGCTTTGTAACGAGGCCAGAAAGGCTACGTTGCATGCACGATTTAATCAATCTGAAGGTTCGGGTTTTTTGTTTGTTTTGTTTTTTATTAGATTCGCCATTATAACATAATATATTACAGACTGATAGATATTATGGCAGGGAAACCGCAACAGCAAAATTCCAGTTACTGTGGGCCCAAAAATTTAAAATAATAGAATTTTTCCCAAGCTCCCAAAGCCAAGTGATCCCAAAATATGTTTGGCTGCTGGGCATACATACTATATAGTTTCAGATAGATGACAGATTGCGATCTACCAAATTGATGAGATCTGCAGACGAGAAATGCAGTTTTCCACGCTGCGAAATCGATGCAAGCTTCATAGGTGTTCTTCGCGCGACCGACCCATCAGCCCCACGTGGTGGAACTGCGATATTTTACTTCTTTTCGAAAGCAAATGGAATCTTCAGAGTTCAGACAGCCACGACGACTCAGTCCCAAATATGGTGTAAACGCGACAACAATGTTAGTCAGGTTGATCTGATTGATCTGATATTACTTAATATACCGCGCGAGACCTTACGGGGGCGTGATCATGTAACCAATTAAGGTACATTGGTATCTGCACGCGTATTCCTTCTCCACTTTGTCGCTGTTCTTCTAAAATGCCACGCAAACCATGCGACTGCCTCGGACTCGTACCAGTACACGTAACGCAACCCTCGCTGAGAAAGTAAAGCCGCTTCTTGTCGGGTGATACAACTGTTTAGGGTTAACTGCGATGACCTCACTGCACCATGACGTCCACACCACATGATGCCTGCACCACATGACGTGAATTTCATCAGTTCGGGTGATAATAAATACGGCATCGGGCATCGGTCCTGTCACACTTTCTGCCTTCTTGCTTTCTGCATCAGATCTGTCACGTCTGCTGTCTCTTCGCGTATACACAGCCCACCTTTACACAAGATGTCTCATCGTGCTCAACCGAGTGGCATCGCCGCCGAAGCCAGACGAAAGGTAAGCTGAGTGTGTCTCTCGGAACTCTGCTGTGAGTTTAGTGTAAAAATTGAGTTGGGAGTTGGAGAAAACCTGCAGAGATTGTCGAGAGGGCGGGATCCCATGTCACCTAGATGTGTATGGTAACCACACAGGCTGTTGCCACGGTGGTCAGGTAACCAGCGGGTCTTTCTGCTCACGGTGAATACTAGATGGCTAAGTAGCTATACGATTAAATACAAGATTCTAAATTACGAGTATATATTGAAAATAGAAGGCGCGCGCGCGTTGGATTCTTTCTCGATATGTGAATAACCGAGAACCCTAATGCTAAGTACTAACTAACCTAACCTCAATACTAACCCTAATAGTAACCCTGAAACTGATTTCATTTGATGCTATATATTGGGTCAATTTTATGCTATATATACTATTCCTATCTTGAGAAAGAGCTGAGTTGCATTGTGACCATTTATGGTCAAAACGTCGCGTCCGATGGTAACAATTAAGCGTGATTTCCGAAGGAGGAACAGCTATTTCGAAACATCAGGTCTTTGGTGCGTTCCCTTAGTCAACCCTGATATCTCGGTGTATTTCTGTTCCTCAGATAAGCCGCTAACGCCAGTAACTGTTAAACAGACAAAAATGATACTCATAATTGAGCTACGAACTAGCCACTCCCGTTGATACAATGCCATTCCTTCTTTTAAGCCATTAGCAACACAAGCCCGTCTGGTATGCTAGCTACGCCAATCTGTTATCAAGTGTTGGGTATTACAATTAAGTTGCACGACTGATAACATTCTTATATGATATACTAGGAGTAACTATTTTAAGGGAAGTACTGCCTCTTGGTTGAAGGTGTTCATTTAAGTGAATGAAAGCAAAGCAATCCTAATGATTGTCAATGTGGTGTATGTAATTGTTTGTATGCAATACAATTCTTGTTTGATTCGATTGTCGCAAAACGTCTTTTACACGTTTTTCAGTAAATCACATACTTCATATTGACAATCGTAATTTGATACGTTTCTTGGTATTGAGTGGTAGATTAATATGGCCAAAAAGACGCAAAAAACCCAGGGAGAATGTTATGAACGACAGCAGATGGGACGTGTTTGTAATTTTATTTTCATGTTAGGTCGTTAGGGGACTTGAGTGTTGTTAACGATGCACAGCGCAGGATTTACCTCGTAATTTTGATCATAGAGGGTTCATGAGATTCTGATACCACGCGCCAAATTTGCCAGACGTTTCCAGTTAAAATAGTTCATCTAAACTGGGCCCAGTTGTCTCTTAACTACAATTTGACTGGGAGAGCTCGGAGAAGACGATACGTGGACGATCGTCAAGCTCATATCCTCAGAAAAATGATTCTGAGTCCCGTACAGGAATCGAACCTGTAACCTTCTGATTGCCGGTGAGACGCTCTAACCATTGAGCTAACGAGACTCAGATGCAGAGCGAAGGTTACAATGATGTACTGGTTTAATTGATATATGTACTCCTAACTCAGAATCATTTTTCTGAGGATATGAGCTTGACGATCGTCCACGTATCGTCTACAGTTTAACTGTTGTTTGAAGATTTAAATTGTAGTAAACTTCTGAAACAATGATCCTGATTTGCAAGAGTTACTCCTTGAATAGCATAACTAACACCCCTAGAGTTTCATATTTAATCGTATATTTTGAACGTTGCAAGCACATAACACATGTGTTTATTATATTAATATGGGAACGTACATACCCTGCGTAAAAACCTGTTTATGTACTTATAAATTAATCGGCAATATGAAAGTCGCTTCATTGTAGATTTTGAACGTTATCTCGGCCAATATTTAACCGATTTAAATTCTGAAAACAGATTTGGAATTACTGAGTCCAAGTATATGACATACGTCTCTTCAGGCAATATAAACACAACATGTTTACTTGAATTTGAGATCACGGACCAACCTGTTTCGAAATCGCTTGTCATCTTTTAGTATTGGTCTACCAGCGTGTACAGTTGTAAGCATATGGTGAGCGTATTCACGATCAACACACTTTCAAAATCTACCAACAGAGTCAAAGAACAACTCGACGAAAACCAAAGCTGTCGAAAAGAAAGAACTATTGGTATGCGTCACGGTTCGCAAAAGCCTGAGGGGAAATATTATTGCGCAATTTTGCAGATTTGTGGAACCCCCAAAATAATACTACGACAAATGAAGCCGAAACATAGACTCGCGCTACCACAGTAGCCCAAGTAAAAATGTTTTGTTAGTCTGGAGATCGCCTAGCCTCCTCCCCAATTCTCCGCAGGTAACACTGTGCCTTCTTAGTTGTGTGATCAATGTGTTTTTCCAAATCAAATAGCTTCCAAGGCTGTGCCGAAGCAATGTTTTGGCTGGGATTTCAGGGAAGCTACACACGTAAAAACGCACAATCTGTTTTTACTTGTTAACAGCCAAAAACATGGTTGATATCGACAGGCTTGAACAGTGTTGAACAACATTGTTCATACATGATACAACATGTTGTCAGAGCATGATGAAATAACAAGGTTGAACAGCGTTGTTACAACAGCGGACAGCCATGATCTTGGTTGTTCTATCAAGCTGGTTTTGGCATGTTCTAAGCCTGTCACAACATGTTGAAACATGCAGTAGCGAAGTTTGCCATAGCAACTGGTCATGCTATGCAAATTATGAAATGATTTACATATTCAGATCTTTACAAATGTATTGTTTTCAAAATATACAGATGTTTACAAATTAGCATAGCACGACCAGTTGCTAAGGCCAAATTCGCCACTGGAAACATGCTTGAACTGTGCTGTTATTTTAACAGTCCTGTTCTATCATGTTGACAATGCTGTTACAGGCATGTTGAACCAACAACCTTGTTACTACCTGTGAGATTTTTACGTGTGTACATAGACATGCCCTAGACGCGGAGCTCGTGTTTTTATTACGTCACTCGGGTTTCAATAACGTTTTATAAACCTACCACACCCATTTTCTATTGTTTTCAATCGGTTTTGGTATCTAACTCAAGACCTCATTTTAAAAGTTGGTATCGACAGGGGAGATAGGGGCTGACTTTACACACATTCCAGGTCTTGAATTAGAAATTCAAGACTCTGTATAGGTCTTGAATTTAAATTCAAGACCTATACCGAGTATTGAATTTCAAATTCAAAACCTGGAATGAGTGTTCAATCAAATAGCAGTGAATACAGAAACATTTTCACTCAACAAGAAATTTACTCAACATAGACAAGTTAGTATTTAGTCAATTCACAACAAAATTTTCCAAAACCTCTTGAGAACAATAGAAAATGGGTGTGGTACGTTTATAAACAAACTTGTGGTCGGTCTAAAAACCTTGTGTAGGTCACATGCGACTAAAAGCTGACGGCTGGACATAATGACTTTATGCGAGCGCTGTTGCTCTAGCAACACCGCGATAGGTCATTATGATTATTGTAATATGATACAAGCTATCTGTTAAGTGGCTGAGTAGATTTTCCGAGCGGAAAGCGTGTGAATGTATTTGAATGTATTTGCATGTGAATGTATTTGCCATAATAATATTTTGAGATCCCTAATCAAACATGTGAAGAAAGAAACTTAAGTAGTTAAGAAACCCAAATCAAACATTCTGTTGCGAGATTTCAAGAAACGTGGTTTATTCTTATCGTCGAGCTCTTCTGAGTTTATTCTCTAGCTTTATAAATTGCCTTGGAGTTGCTTAATTGCTGCTCCTTTGTGCACTATATTTCAAGTTAGACACATGGGCAAAAACAACATATCCAGCCGATAGCTAAACCGTTTAAAAACATATTACATATAATATATAATGCCCAAGTTGAAACAACGTGAGTGGAAACTATATCGTCAGACTCGTTTTTTCCGCGGTTCAATTTTTTTCTATTTTTTTAAGAGGTAAAACTGTACCTTTATAAATGTTATTCAGCACTACGTGTAACATGAGCCCCATTGCGCTGCAGCGGTGTTGCTATTGGTCAGCTTTTAGCCGCATGTTGTAGGTCAATTTACAAATGGCGTTCCATTTTACGGAGAGTTACATAGAGCTAAAATATTAAAATGAAAATTCTGCTTATTGAGTAGCTCATTTTAAAATTATTCAGTTACCGGTTTGATTAGATTATTCAAATCTACGATCCTCAAAATGACAATTTCTAGAGATAACTTTATTGTCTTTCGTCGCAATACTTGTGCCTCTATTACGGAAATTTTAAAATGCCCATTGTCCTGTTGTCACTACAAGTTTGGTGATTATTAAAAAAGCTTGGAATATAATTACTCAATATTCCAATTTTAACATACAGTAAGAAAAAGGTTCCTCCATCGACTTTCAAACATTTGAACAAACGCTTTTGAAAATACCAAACAAAATCTGACAACAACTCAATAACGCGTAGCCTATTTTATTTGTTGGCTGTTTTCCGAACACACTTTGGCAGATCATTGACTGATCTAATCAATTTTCTAAGGACCATATGTAAATTCAACTTGTTTTTTAAGGAAGATCTGCAGCTATTTGTGACATTTCGCATTGCTTGTACTTGCAACAAAACCCTAGGTCTGGTTAAGTGCCAATCCCGTACCCATCTTCTACCCCTAGTCCCCTACCGCACCCTCCACCTCAGGAAGCTCTATATAAACCGGTGCAATAGCTTGGAATAGACAGACGATACATAGACTATCGTCAAACTCACATCATCATCTCCATCTGAGTCCCAGTAGCTCAATGGTTAGAGCGTATCACCGGTAACCAGAAGGTTACAGGTTCGATTCCTGTACGGGACTCAGAATCATTTTTCTGACTGGATATGAGCTTGACGATCGTCCACGTATTATACTGTATATACATTGTCGGGGCATTTTCTTCCTTTTAAAAAAATTACTGTTTCATTGTAGCTTGATGCGAAATATGATCCAATTGCTGAGCAAAATGCACGTCTTTGGATAGAAGATGTCACAGGAGCCCTTCTCAAGAACCCCGGCGATGAAATTCAGACCATAGAACAGCTGAATGAATGGCGTATGGAACCCCTGGGACAGAAAGAGTTCCACAAAGCATTGAAGGATGGCGTATTGCTATGCAAGTGAGTCACTGCTCTCAGTAGCCCAAGAAGAACGTTTACTACATGACGATATATTTATAGGGATGTACCAGATAGGAATACTGGTATCTTGTAAAATTCAGCTATCAGTAAACCTCAAAATACTCTAAATCTACCGGTCTCGTAACCAGCAAATTAAAACAGGTCATCGTTGTTTTTTGTTCTTGTCTAAAAACCATTTACAAATGTTACGTACTTAAAGTGGTACTACGATCAAATTTTTACCTATCGATATTTTAACGTATTTATAAAGCAAATCTGCTAAATATTACTCGGTCGAAACCGTTTTGCGATTAGACGATGGCAAGTATTATTTTTCTGATTCCGAATCTGGAGTTGTTACGTCCGCCATTAACCGATCGTGTTCCTGACCAGCGTAACGAAGTGACGTCAACGCGAAGACTCCACATGGCTAATTCTTCAAGTAAATGCATAGTAATCCTGGTCCTTTTTTCAAATTCTTCGTCTGAAAGGCTGGACATTTCATCTTTTTCTCGAAGAAAACAAGAAAACAAGTAACCTCGACAGAAATTCAGGCGTAGCATTGAGAATCTGACGTCACAAACAATATTCCCTTTTGAAATTGCGGGCTCACTTGGAACACGTTTTTAGTAATGGTGGCCTAAATAGTAGTGATTTCAGAGCTCAAAATACTTACTTCAAAATACCATTTGTTAGTTGTTTTTTTACATCGATGATCACTTTCGACCCTAAAATACTATTCTATGCTAAAGAAAATCTAAAAAACGGGGGTGAATTTTCATCGTAGTGCCACTTTAAGGGTGTTCGGACGTATTCCGTTGCTAGACAACCGGTTGCTAAGGACAGGTCATTTAGCGCCCAATATACTTCATGAGTGGACAATAAATTCAAGGTATAACCAAGATATTGTATATGTGGAATATGTTGGCAAACTTCTTTCGTCTGGTGACGTATTTGATGATGTCACGATGATGTCATCAACTGACACAAAAACTCTATAATTTTCGTCATTTTTGACAGTATGCTATATTGTTTGGTGTCATATAAACCTGAATTACTTCCTACAAAAAAGTACTTTTTTTTTCTAAAAATTAATTTTTCTTAAAAACCTTCGAAGATTATAGGAATTTTCATATTTCGTTGACGTCATATGACATTACCATATGACATTACCAAACGAAAGAGTTTTGTCCACATATACTACATACACACTGTCTTGATGGATTCTTAAAACTGTGAAATTCTATGGCAAATTTTGTCAATTCTAAGCTTCCTTAGCAACGGATATGCAAATCGAAATACGTCTGAACACCTTTTTAAAGGGTGTTCGGACGTATTTCGATTTGCAGACTTTATATCCGTTGCTAAGGAAGCTTAGAATTGA